>JAUDJH010000059.1:65000-115905 GCA_036320925.1 Automeris io | reverse complement strand
ACCTTCTCCTGCGCCGTCTCTCTCCACGGCGGCGCCGAGGGTTGCGGGGATTGGCGACATGCCGCTCCCGTTCCGCCGCTTCTTTTTGTGACATGACGGCCTCACAAAAGGCCGCCAACCCTCGCCATGCCGATTCCCTGTCGGTGGCCGCTTTGATTACGGCCGACAGGGAAAGGTCGTTGCCAACGACCTGCCGAAGCTCGGCTCTCTCATTGGCCCAAGCTGGGCACTCCTCCAGCGCGTGTTGCGCCCTCTCCACGAGGCAGCCGTCGCAGTGATTGCACTTTTCGGTTGGCTCGCTCCCGGGTATCAGACTCAGGTATCTCCCGAAGCTGCCGTGCCCCGAGAGAACCTGAGTCATTCGGTATGTCAGCGAGCCGTGACCTCGTGACAACCACTGCCTAAGGATTGGACGGACTGCCTCGATGGTCCTTTGGCCGGCGGTGGGATTGCCCAGCCTGGACTCCCACTCTCTTAAGGCCTCCTCATTGAGGATCTCCCTCTTTCTTCTTATTTCAGCCGGGGCCAGCCGCAGGCCCTGGGCTCTCTTCTCCTCGCGCCATTCGTAGAGCGACGCGAGGGTTCGTGCGTCCAGGTCCCACGGCACGGACCCGGCCAACACGCAGGCCGCCTCGCACGAAATCGTGCAGTACCCCCTGATCGTTCGGATGGCCATAGCTCTCTGTGGGCGTCTGAGGAGAGCTATGTTCCGGCGACTTAGTCGATCAGCCCACACGGGGGCACCGTACATGACCATTGAGCGGACGACCTGCGTGTACAAGAGTCTGCAGGCCACGCCCGGGCCTCCCACATTGGGCATAACCCTGCCCAGGGCCCCTAGGACCTTCTGTATTCTGGGCAACAGAAGGTCAAAATGGGGCCCAAAGTCCCATCGGCTGTCGAGGACCAGTCCCAGGTACTTCATGGTACTCTCGACGCCGATGCGGACACCACTCACGATAATGTGCGAGTCAGGGGGAGGCGCTCTTCGGGGGCCGTGAAAATAGATGGCCTCCGATTTGTGGAGCGCTACTTCTAGCCCCAGCCGCCTTATTCTCCCCACAACCTGAGCCACTGCAGCGGTGGCCAGGATTGACACGTCCCGGTATGTATCACCGGTTGCCATGACCAGCGTATCATCCGCGTAGCAGGTGACTTCAACCCCTCGGAGATTGGCACCCCTGAGGACGAAGTCGTAGCCGATGTTCCACAGGAGCGGGCCAAGGACTGACCCCTGTGGAACACCGCACGTCACCTCATGCTTTCCCCACTCATTCCTCCCGGGGTAGACGATGCTTCTCTCCGAGAGGTACGCTGCTATCACGCGGCGGATGTACCCTGGCAACCGGTGATACCTAAGCGCCTCGTGTATACATTCCCAGGGGAGGGAGTTGAACGCATTGGCGATGTCAAGAGAAACCGCCAAGGCAACTCCTCCCCGGGAAACCGTTTCCTGCGCTTTGGCCCGGACCCTCAAAATCGCAGAGATGGTGGAGCGATTTCGGCGGAAGCCGAATTGATTTTCCGCCAGGTCCGGGCCTGTCCCCTCCAGGTGAGCGGTGATGCGGTCGACAATCACCCGCTCAAACATTTTGTTAACCTCGTCCAACAGGACAATGGGCCTGAAGGACGAGGGGGTCTCATCTGTGCGCCCTGGCTTCCGCAGGAGGACAAGTCGACCTGTCTTCCACCTGCGCGGAATGGTGGCTCGCGCTAGACAGGCGTCGAACATCCTCCTGAGTCGCGGTTCCAGGGCGTCAAAGGTCCTGGCCCAGATCTTGCCATGGACTCCGTCGAGTCCAGGGGCCGCTTTCTTAGTCTTGAGCCTCTCTATCACCCTCTCCAGCTCTTCCCGGGTGACTGGTGGGGGAGGCTCCAGGTCTTCCTCTCCTGGGATCGGTAACGGAGGCTGGTAGTCACCTCTTCTAGGGAAGAGGGCCCCAACAATCTCCTCCACTTTGGCGGGTTGGAGAGTCTGGGTCTCCGGGGGGGCATATGGGCGCAGTTTGTCGCGCACTAACTTATACGGCCTCCCCCACGGATCCCCGTCCAACTGCTCCAGAAACTCCTGTCTCGCCTCGTCAATAGACCGCGCGATTGCCACCTGCATCGCCGTCTTTTTGTCCCTGTAGAGGCCGTAAAGGCGGTCCTCCTCTGACTGATCGCGCCGTCTTCTCCGACGATAACGAGTGTACCGGCGTCTCGACGAGACACACTCGCTTCGCAGCTGAGCTATCTCGTCGTTCCACCAGTACACCCGACGTCTGGGGGAGGGACGCTCTCTCACCCTCGTCATGGAGGCGTCGCAAATATGCGTCATGGCCACCCGCAGCCAGTCCGCCTCTTCTTCCACACTAACTTCACCCCCTGGCACGGGCAGCCACGACTGCACAATGGCCGCCTCCTCCAGCATCTCCGGATCCAGACTCCGGAGTTTCCACCTGGGATAGACATCGTTCGGGGCTCGGGTGGTAAATGCCCCTTCCGAACGCCAGGCGGAGACCTCGAACCGGATATACCTGTGGTCCGAGAGCGTCTCCTCATTGACCCTGACCCCCCACCTGTGCACGCGATCCGTCAGAGAAGGACTCGCGAAAGTCAAGTCTATGATGGAGCCTCCGCTCCTCCTGACACACGTATCTTCCGACCCGCGGTTCAGGACGCAGAGGCCCATCTCGATTACCCACTCGTTGAGCCTCTCGCCCCGTGCGTTGGTCGTCCTGCTCCCCCAAGCAGGAGACTTGGCGTTGAAGTCCCCGCCTAACAGCACGGGACGAGGATGTGTCCGTCCGATGAGCGCGCCCAGCCGGACGAGGAACCCCTCGAACTGGGCCTGGGTCTTACTGGGGGAAATGTAGACCGAGACCACAGTTATCTCGCCCAGCAGGGCGGCTACGTAGCCATCGCCCCTCTCCACACTCCTAAAAGAGGGGACGCCCAAGTTTGGTTTCCTCACTATCATCGCCGAGTCCGATCGGTCCCCCACACAGTCGAGGCTGTTCGGGGGGACGAAGTACGGCTCGGCGATGAGGCCCACTCCGATGCCCCACTGCACCATACTCTGCGAGAGGAGGTTCTGAGCTCTGGTGCAGTGGTTCAGGTTCGCCTGGATGAATTTGAGGCGAGACCTATCCATTAGTGGTCATCGGAGTGGGCACGTCGTTCGGCACCAGTTCTGGCGCCGGTTGACCGGTCTGCGGCTGAGTCGAGGGAGTTTCCCCAGTAGCAGCAGTTCCGCTTCCTCTCTTCTTGGTGGGCTTGAAGGCCGCAGCACAGCCTTTGCCCCCGACTTTGTGGTCAGCCGGCTTGCTTGCGAGAGCACATACCGTGCAGTGCGGTTTTTGTGTGCACTCCCGCGCTATGTGCCCCAGCTGACCACAGCTGAAGCATTGGCTGCCCCTGTCCACTTCAGCGGTGCAACGGGCCCTGACGTGGCCAGGCTCGAGGCATCTGAAGCATCTAAGTACCCTCGGCTGGAGGAGCCTGACCTGCACCGCTCCCCATCCCACTACGACCCTGCGACCATCCGTCACTTGTTTAGCTGCTGCTACTGGGCAACTGAGCCAAAGCGCCCCCATGCCGTTCGCAGTCTGCCGGATCAACCCCACCCTTATCTCGCTGACATGGCAGTCGCCAGCCTTGGCTATCGCCGCGACCGCCTCCTCTTCCGTGACAGAGTCCTCGATGCCGGTGACCCTAATATCTGCCCTTTTGATGGCCCGGCTGATTTTAACTCCGGGGTCATCAAACTTGCTCCTCAGAGCGGCGGCCAGCGCGTCTGCTTTCTCGCCGCTCTCGAGCCCCGGCACCTGCAGGACTCGTCCCCCTGTCACCGATTTCCGGACGTGGAGATGCTCGATCCCCAGGCTGTCCAGATCGAGCTCTGTTCTGGCTCTCCTCATCACGTCTGAATAGGAGAGCCCGGCCTTCTGCGACTCCTCGGTCAGGACAAGAGTGACAGCCGTCGTCTTTGGCTGACGGAGGTTGGGCTGCCCACTCTTCTTTTTCTGCCCCTTCTTTTTTGGGTTCTTCTTCTTCGGGGCTGGCTGGTTGGGCTTAGCGCCTTTGGGACCGCGCTTGGCTTTCCCATTCTTGCCAGCAACCTGCCAGACCCCGTCTGTCCTCTCTTCTTCTTCTCGTCCTTTTTCCTGAGGCTTGGCTGTATTCCCCTTCCCAGCCTTGTCCTCACTATCCTCTCCCTTCTTGTTTTTCACCACCTTCTCTATCTTCCTCTTCTTTCTTTTGGCGATGGGCGGTCCCAGTTCTGGGAATGACTCATCGTCAAAGGTCGCCTCTCCTTCCGGCCAGTCCGGATCCGTGAGTGCGGGAAGCGTAGGAGCGTCCCGACTCCTTGCTTTGTCCGAGGCAAGGGGCGGCCTCAAGCGAGGCTCCGGAGGAAGCAGACTCCTGAATGGAGCCAGCCTCACATCGAGCAACTTTCCGACGGCAAGTATAACCTGCCGCTCGATGCTGTCTGCCTGGGGCGCTGGAGTCGGCGCAGGCGGAGGGACTGAGACCTCCTCTCGCCGCGCTGCGCCCCTGGCCATCTCCACTCTTATCTCCTCGAGCTGCTTCTTCAGCTCCGCGTTTTCAGACCGCAACCTATCAACGTCTGATTGGAGCTTCGCAGTCTCTCCGGATACCGTCTTCTTATGCATGGATTCGAAGGCAAGGGTGAGTTCCCTCGAAGCCAGCTTAAGATGCTTCACGTAGGTACCCTTCAGGTTGCCTGACGTGTCCGCCACCTTGTTGATGAGGCCCGTATATTTTTTGACTACGTCCTCAATCTCGTAAGCGGTTTGGTCCTCGCTTACGTTCGACGACGTCTCTGACAGACGTGTCGATCTCGTCCTTGGGAGGCCTCTGGCTTCTTCCAGGAACTCTTTTTCTACCTGGAGTTCCATGGCCTCCCTTTCCACCCGTAAGAGGTCCGCCTTTGCTTGAGCCAGGCCCACATATTGGCCCGTAGTGGGCGGCCTGCCTCTACCTCTGCGGGGTTCCAGAGATCTGGTTCCCTCTGGTGAAGTGCTGCTCGAGCTGCTTTTGGAGCGAGCACTTTCGTACCTCCTCTTTCTGCCGGAGGCACTCGACGCGACCGACATCAGGCTCTGATCCGACTCGTCGCCTGAGTCGTCCGCACTTCCTCTCTTGCTGTTGCCAGCTTTGTCAGTTCTGGATCTTTCGTGTTCCAGCACGCCTCGTTCCGTCTGACTCCTTAGCTCCCTACTCTTCATCTTCTTGGTTTTTTGTTTTTTGTTAGTTTTAGGTGACATCACAATTTTGTTCCCACGAGTATGGGGGAAATAAACCGTCCACCCGGGCAGTGCCCCCTGTACCCGGGTAAGCCTAGCGTAACCCGTCAGAGGATTGGCCGGTACTCTGACGGGGGTCGCACTAGAGACTGACATACCCTTCAGCCATGCATCCCCTCACGGTGCGCCGCCGCTTGGGATTAGGGGTAGTTTTTTATAGAGGTTGTCCTCCTCGCGGCCCGGCCAATGAAGGCAAGACCCTCGGTCCGGACCTGCAGCCGTGAGACATGACCACAGACGCCGCAGGCCAGATTACGAGCTCCTGACGCTTGCCAACAGACGCCGTACGAAGAAGACATCAACAACGAATCCTACCACAAGAATCAACAGGTAAGCACCCTAAACATTACAAGTGATCCTAGCAGACGAAATCGAAGAAGATGGAGCTTCTCAGCACGACGACTGATGACTTGCCCGACGGTATGGTAAGTACACGCCGGACACGTCTCCACTCCGGGGAAAGGAAATGAAAGGTAAGGATTTCAGGTAAAGGAGAGCGGAGGGGAGCAACGAGAAAGGTAAGGATTAACTGGGGAAGGAGTAACGAGGCCCTTCTCACTCCTCTTCTCATTCGAGAAGAGATAGCGAGAAAGGGCAGGCAAGGAAGAAGGAAAGGTAAGGTGGGAGGAGGAGGGGGCTGACTGACTGCACCGGCGAACCGATGGGCGATGGGGTCGTCACGTCCCGACGCCGGGTACCTAACCTAACCTAACCTAACCTTTTTTTTTTTTTTTTTTTTGTTAACCCGGTGGAAATCCCTAACGGACCGTCAGGGGAAGTGGTGAGGGCCACTTCCCCCGGTGTGTCGGACCTGCCCCGACTAAAACCACCGGGGTGCCAGCACTGCCCTCTCTTCGCCTTCGCCGAGCCTGGGGATCCGGATACTTCCGACGACTCGGCGGGCGTTGGCCTGTGGGCAGGCCTCCTCTCGTGGAGGGGGATTTAAACCCCTCACCTCCTCTCTTTGGGAACGGCGTGTGGGCACACACACACCGACCCTTCCTCTCTGCACTGGACGGGGACGCCCTCAACGTCACCCGCCCAGCCTGTGTCAGGAGGGGAGCGCCTCGCGCTGGGAGTCCTGCGCGAATTGCTCCCGTCTCCCGAGCCGCCTTGTTCTGCGGCGGTTTCGCCGAGGGTCGCGGGGATTGGCAGTATGCCTCTCCCGCTCCGCCGCTTCCTTCGCGCTTATGACGGCCTCACAAAAGGCCGCCAACCCTCGCCATGCCGATTCCCTGTCGACGGCCGCGCTGACTACGGCCGGCAGGGAAAGGTCGCTATCGACGACCTGCCGAAGCTCGGCTCTCTCATTAGCCCAAGCTGGGCACTCCTCCAGCGCGTGTTGCGCTCTCTCCACGAGGCAGCCGTTGCAGTGGTTGCACTTTTCGGTTGGCTCGCTCCCGGGTATCAGACTCAGGTATCTCCCGAAGCTGCCGTGCCCCGAGAGAACCTGAGTCATCCGGTATGTTAGCGAGCCGTGACCTCGTGACAACCACTGCCTAAGGATTGGACGGACTGCCTCGATGGTCCTTTGGCCGGCGCTGGGATTGCCCAGCCTGGACTCCCACTCCCTTAACGCCCCCTCATTTAGGATTTCCCTTTTTCTTCTTATTTCAGCCGGGGCCAGCCGCAGGCCCTGGGCTCTCTTCTCCTCGCGCCATTCGTAGAGCGACGCGAGGGTTCGTGCGTCCAGGTCCCACGGCACGGACCCGGCCAACACGCAGGCCGCCTCGCACGAAATCGTGCAGTACCCCCTGATCGTTCGGATGGCCATAGCTCTCTGTGGGCGTCTAAGGAGAGCTATGTTCCGGCGACTTAGTCGATCAGCCCACACGGGGGCACCGTACATGACCATCGAGCGGACGACCTGCGTGTATAAGAGTCTGCAGGCCACGCCCGGGCCTCCCACATTGGGCATTATCCTACCCAGGGCCCCTAGGACCTTCTGTACTTTAGGCAACAGGAGGTCAAAATGGGGCCCAAAGTCCCATCGGCTGTCGAGGACCAGTCCCAGGTACTTCATGGTACCCTCGACGCCGATGCGGACACCACTCACAATCAGGTGAGCGTCGGGTGGGGGCGCTCTTCGGGGGCCATGGAAAAGGATGGCCTCCGATTTATGGAGCGCAACCTCCAGCCCCAGCCGCCTGATCCGGCTGACTACCTGGGCCACTGCAGCAGTGGCCAGGATCGACACTTCCCGGTACGTATCACCGGTTGCCATGACCAGCGTGTCGTCCGCGTAACAGATGACCTCGACCCCTCGGAGATTGGCACCCCTCAGGACGTAGTCGTATCCGATGTTCCACAGGAGCGGGCCAAGGACTGACCCCTGTGGAACACCGCACGTCACCTCGTGCCTACCCCACTCCCTCATCCCGGGGTAGACTATGCTCCTCTCCGAGAGGTACGATGCAATCACGCGGCGGACGTACCCTGGCAACCGGTGATATTTCAGCGCCTCATGAATGCATTCCCAGGGGAGGGTGTTGAACGCGTTGGAGATATCGAGTGAGACCGCCAAAGCAACCCCTCCCCGGGCCACTGTCTCCTGCGCTTTCGCCCGGACCTGCATGATCGCGTGGATGGTCGAGCGACCGCGGCGGAAACCGTATTGACTATCCGCCAGGTCCGGGCCTACCCTCTCCATGTGAGCGGTGATGCGGTCCGCAAGCACCCGCTCGAATATCTTGTTAATCTCGTCCAACAGGACAATGGGCCTGAAGGACGAGGGGGTTTCATCTGTACGCCCTGGTTTTCTGAGGAGGACGAGACGACCCATCTTCCACCTTCGTGGAATGGTAGCCTGCTCCAGGCAGGCGTCGAATGTCCTTCTCAGGCGAACCTCCAGGGCGTCAAAGGTTAACGCCCATATGCGTCCATGGACGCCGTCGAGTCCGGGGGCAACCTTCTTCGACCTGAGCCTCTCCATCACTCTCTCCAGCTCCTCCCGAGTGACTGGCGGGGGAGGCTCAGCATCATCCTCTTCCGGGTGCACCAATGGAGGCTGGTGGCTACCTCTTGTTGGGAAGAGAGCCCCAACTATCTCCTCCACCTTTTGTGGCGGGAGTGCTTGGGTCTCCGGGGGGGCATATGGGTGCAGCTTGTCGCGCACGAGCTTATACGGCCTCCCCCACGGATCCCCGTCTAGCAACTCCAAAAACTCCTTCCTGGCCATCTCTATGGAGTTTGCGATGGCCACCTGCATGGCCGTCTTCTTGGCCTTGTACAAATCATAAAGGCAGTCCTCCTCTGTCGGATCGCGGCGTCTCCTCCGACGATATCGGGCGTACCGGCGCCTCGACGAGACGCACTCGCTTCGCAGCTGCGCGATCTCGTCGTTCCACCAATACACCCGACGTCTGGAGGGGCGCGCTCTGACTCTGGTCATGGAGGCGTCACAGATGCGCGTCATGGCCACCCGCAACCAGTCCGCCTCCTCCTCCGCGCGTACTTCGCCCTCTGGAACGGGCAGCCACGACTGCACGATCGCGGCTTCCTCCACCATCTCCGGATCCAAGCTCCGGAGGCTCCACCTGGGATATTCTTCGTTTGGGGCGCGGTTGGTAAAGGCCCCGTCCGATCGCCAGGCGGAGACCTCGAAGCGGACATATTTATGGTCCGATAGAGTCTCTTCGCCAACCATGACCTCCCACCTATGCACGCGGTCCGACAGAGAGGGACTCGCGAGGGTCACATCAATGATGGAACCTCCGTGTCTTCGAACGCACGTATCGGATGATCCGCGGTTCTGGACACAGAGGCCCACTTCTATTGCCCATTCATTTAACCTCTCACCCCGTGCGTTGGTCACCCTGCTCCCCCAAGCAGGAGACTTGGCATTAAAATCCCCGCCAATTAGCACAGGGCGAGGGTGTGTCCGGCTGACAAGCGCCCCTAACCGGATGAGAAATCTTTCGAACTGGGCCTGGGTCTTACTGGGGGGTACGTAGACCGAGACCACAGTTATCTCACCCAGTTGGGCCGCGACAAAACCATTGCCCCTCTCCACACTCCTAAAAGAGGGGACACCTGCTGCAGGCTTCCGCACAATCATCGCCGAGTCCGTTAGGTCCCCCACACAGTCAAGGCTGTTAGGGGGGACAAAATACGGCTCGGCGACGAGACCGACTCCGATGCACCACTCCACCATGCTCTGCGAGAGGAGGTTCTGAGCTCTGGTGGAGTGGTTCAGGTTCGCCTGGATGAATTTAAGGCGAGACCTATCCATCGGTAGTCATCGGGGTGGTCACGTCTTTCGGCGCTGCCTCGTGCGCCGGTTGACCGGTCTGCGGCTGTGATGGAGAGTCCCCCGTGGCAGCAGCAGCTCCGCTTCCCACTTTCTTGATAGGCCTGACGGCCGCAGCGCAGCCTTTGGTCCCCACCCGATGATTGGTCGGCTTCTTGGCCAGCGCACAAACCGTGCAGTGCGGTTTCTCGGTGCACTGGCGAGCTATGTGCCCGAGTTGGCCACAGCTGAAGCACTGGCTGCTTCGGTCGACTTCCGCCCTGCAGCGGGCCCGGACGTGTCCAGGCTCGAGGCACCTGAAGCATCTCAGGACCCTAGGCTGTAGGAGCTTCACCCTCGCCCTGGACCACCCTACGACAACTTCGCGGCCGTCGGTCACCCTTTTGGCCGCCTCAACCGGAAGGCTGACCCATATGGCGCCGACTCCGTTCTCGCTGTGGCGGACCTCTCCCACTCTAATGTCCAAGACGGAACATTGCCCTGTTCCGGCCAGTGACTCGGCCACTTCCTCCTTCGTAATCGAGTCATCAAGTCCGGACACTCTGATGTCTGCCCGCTTGATGGCTCGATTAATCATGACCCCGGCCTCGCCCCCAAATTTAGTCCTGAGGGCATCAGCCAGGGCGTTCGCCCTCTCCCCACTGTCTTGGCCCGGCACCTCCAGGACACGTCCTCCCGTTACGGACTTACGAACATTAAGATGGGGGATGCCCATGCCGTTTAGGTCCAGCTCTTCTTTGGCCCTTCTCATGACCTCCGAGTAGGACAGACCCGCCTTTTGCGTGTCCTCGCTCAGAAGGAGGGTGACCGCCGTCGTTTTAGGAGGGCGAAGTTGGGGCTGACGCTTCTTCTTCGCCTTCTTTTTCGCCTTCTTCTTCGGCTTCTTTTTGGCGGCTGGCTGGTCGGGCTTAGCGCCTTTTGGGCCGCGCTTAGGTTTGCCACCCTTGCCGACCTCCTGCCAGTTGCCACCGTCGCCTTCCTCATCTCCTTCCCAGGGGTCGACAGGCTTCTTACCCCCTTTAGCCTTGCCCCTGCTGCCCTCTCCTTCCTTTTCGATCTTTCTCTTCTTCTTCCTCTGCTCGAGGGGGCGTTCCTTTTCCGGAGACCGCTCCCTCTCGAAGCCTTCCTCTACCTCTGGCCAGTCCGGATCCGTCGCAGCCGGGGGCCGTGGGGCTTCCCGGCAGTTCTTCTTGTCTGAGGCCAGGGGTGGCCTCAAGCGCGGCTCCGGAGGAAGCAGGCTCCTAAAGGGGGCCAGCCTCACGTCAAGCACTTTTCCGACGGCAAGCAGAACTTGCCGCTCGATGACGTCTGCCTGGGGTGCTGGAGCCGGCTCTGGCGGAGGGACTGGTGCCTCACCCCGCCGCGCTGCGCCCTTGGCAAACTCCGCTCTAAGGTCGTCGAGCTGTTTTCTGAGCTCCATGTTCTCGGACCGCAACTTTTCCACGTCCGATCTGAGCTTCGTCGTCTCGCTGGTAACTGTCCTCTTACGCATGACATCGAAGGCAAGGGTGAGCTCCTTCGATGCCAGCTTAAGGGATTTGACGTACGTGCCTTTAAGGTGGCCCGACGTGTCAGCTACCTTCGTTATGAGGCCCGTATATTTCCTCACAACGTCTTCCACCTCGTGCACGGCCTGTTCCTCGTCGACCGCTGATGACGACTCAGATAGGCGAGTCGTCCTTGTTCTCGGGAGGCCTCTGGCTTCTTCCAGGAGTTCTTTCTCCGCCTGGAGTTCCATGGCCTCCCTTTCCACTCGCAAGAGGTCCTCTTTGGCTTTGGCCAAACCCACATATTGGCCAGTAGTGGGTGGCCGACCTCTGCTTCTGCGGGGTGCGGAAGCACCCGACCCCGCTTTCGAGGCGCCACTCGAGGCACTGCCTGAGTGCGCACTCGCATATCTCCTTTTGCGCCCAGAGGCGCTCGATGCGACCGACACCATGCTCTGGTCTGACTCGTCGCTTGAGTCGTCCGCATCCCTCGTACTTCTTCCTACAGTTGGATCGTCCCGGTACTCCCTATCATGCTGTAGCTTTCCCCTAGCGATCGCACTGTTTACCTCCCTATCTTTCATCTTTTTTGTTTGTTTTTTAAGTTTGGATGACATTCTATTTTGTTCCCACGAGTATGGGGGAAATAAACAGTCCGCCCGGGCAGTGCCCCCTGTACCCGGGTAAGCCTAACGTAACCCGTCAGAGGGTTGGCCGGTACTCTGACGGGGGTCGCACTAGAGACTGACATACCCTTCAGCCATGCATCCCCTCGCGGTGCGCCGCCGCTTGGGATTAGGGGTAGTTTTTTATAGAGGTTGTCCTCCTCGCGGCCCGGCCAATGAAGGCAAGACCCTCGGTCCGGACCTGCAGCCGTGAGACATGACCACAGACGCCGCAGGCCAGATTACGAGCTCCTGACGCTTGTCAACAGACGCCGTACAAAGAAGACATCAACAACGAATCCTACCACAAGAATCAACAAGTAAGCACCCTTAACATTACAGGTGATCCTAGCAGATGAAGTCGAAGAAGATGGAGCTTCTCAGCACGACGACTGATGACTTGCCCGACGGTATGGTAAGTACACGACGGACACGTCTCTACTCCGGGGAAAGGAAACAAAAGGTAAGGATTTCAGGTAAAGGAGAGCGGAGGGGAGCAACGAGAAAGGTAAGGATTAACTGGGGAAGGAGTAACGAGGCCCTTCTCACTCCTCTTCTCATTCGAGAAGAGATAGCGAGAAAGGGCAGGCAAGGAAGAAGGAAAGGTAAGGTGGGAGGAGGAGGGGGCTGACTGACTGCACCGGCGAACCGATGGGCGATGGGGTCGTCACGTCCCGACGCCGGGAACCTAACCTTTTTTTTTTTTTTTTTTTTTTTTTTTTTGTTAACCCGGTGGAAATCCCTAACGGACCGTCAGGGGAAGTGGTGAGGGCCACTTCCCCCGGTGTGTCGGACCTGCCCCGACTAAAACCACCGGGGTGCCAGCACTGCCTCTCCTCGCCTTCGCCGAGCCTGGGAATCCAAATACATCCAACGGCTCGGCGAGCGTTGGCCTTTAGGCAGGCCTCCTCTCTTGGAGGGGGTATTGAAGCCCCCTCAGGACCTCTCTTGGGGAACGGCGTGTGGGCACACACCCGCCGACCCTTCCACTCTCCGCTGGACGGGGACGCCCTCAACGTCACCCGCCCAGCCTGTGTCAGGAGGGGAAATTGTCGCGCTGAGAGTCCAGCGCGAACTCGGACCTTCTCCTGCGCCGTCTCTCTCCTCGGCGGCGCCGAGGGTTGCGGGGATTGGCGACATGCCGCTCCCGCTCCGCCGCTTCCTTCTTACTTATGACGGCCTCACAAAAGGCCGCCAACCCTCGCCATGCCGATTCCCTGTCGACGGCCGCGCGGACTACGGCCGGCAGGGAAAGGTCGAAGCCGACGACCTGCCGAAGCTCGGCTCTCTCATTGGCCCAAGCTGGGCACTCCTCCAGCGCGTGTTGCGCTCTCTCCACGAGGCAGCCGTCGCAGTGGTTACACTTTTCAGTCGGCTCACTCCCGGGTATCAGACTCAGGTATCTCCCGAAGCTGCCGTGCCCCGAGAGAACCTGAGTCATCCGGTATGTTAGCGAACCGTGACCTCGTGACAACCACTGCCTAAGGATTGGACGGACTGCCTCGATGGTCCTTTGGCCGGCGCTGGGATTGCCCAGCCTGGACTCCCACTCCCTTAAGGCCCCCTCATTTAGGATTTCCCTTTTTCTTCTTATTTCAGCCGGGGCCAGCCGCAGGCCCTGGGCTCTCTTCTCCTCGCGCCATTCGTAGAGCGACGCGAGGGTTCGTGCGTCCAGGTCCCACGGCACGGACCCGGCCAACACGCAGGCCGCCTCGCACGAAATCGTGCAGTACCCCCTGATCGTTCGGATAGCCATAGCTCTCTGTGGGCGCCTTAGGAGAGCTATGTTCCGGCGACTTAGTCGATCAGCCCACACGGGGGCACCGTACATGACCATTGAGCGGACGACCTGCGTGTACAAGAGTCTGCAGGCTACGCCCGGGCCTCCCACATTGGGCATTATTCTACTCAGGGCCCCTAGGACCTTCTGTATTTTAGGCAACAGAAGGTCAAAATGGGGCCCAAAGTCCCATCGGCTGTCGAGGACGAGTCCTAGGTACTTCATCGTACTCTCGACGCCGATGCGGACACCACTCACGGTTATGTGTGAGTTAGGGGGAGGCGCTCTTCGGGGGCCATGAAAATAGATGGCCTCCGATTTGTGGAGCGCTACTTCTAACCCCAACCGCCTTATCCTACTCACAACCTGAGCCACCGCGGCGGTGGCCAGGATCGTCACGTCCCGGTATGTATCACCGGTTGCCATCACCAGCGTGTCATCCGCGTAGCAGGTTACTTCCACCCCTCGGAGATTAGCTCCCCTGAGGACGAAGTCGTAGCCGATGTTCCACAGGAGCGGGCCAAGGACGGACCCCTGTGGAACACCGCACGTCACCTCATGCTTCCCCCACTCATTCCTCCCGGGGTAGACGATGCTTCTCTCCGAGAGGTACGCTGCTATCACGCGGCGGATGTACCCTGGCAGCCGGTGATACCTAAGCGCCTCATGTATACACTCCCAGGGGAGGGAGTTGAACGCATTGGCGATGTCAAGAGATACCGCCAAGGCAACCCCTCCCCGGGAGACCGTTTCCTGCGCCTTTGCCCGGACCCTCATAATCGCAGAGATGGTGGAGCGATTTCGGCGGAAGCCGAATTGATTTTCCGCCAGGTCCGGGCCTGTCCCCTCCAAGTGAGCGGTGATACGATCGACTACCACCCGCTCGAACATCTTATTAACCTCGTCCAACAGGACAATGGGCCTGAAGGACGAGGGGGTCTCATCTGTGCGCCCTGGCTTCCGCAGGAGGACAAGTCGGCCTGTCTTCCACCTGCGCGGAATGGTGGCTCGCGCTAGACAGGCGTCGAACGTCCTCCTGAGTCGCGGTTCCAGGGCGTCGAAGGTCATGGCCCAGATCTTTCCATGGACTCCGTCGAGTCCAGGGGCCGCTTTCTTGGCCTTGAGCCTCTCTATCACCCTCTCCAGCTCTTCCCGGGTGACTGGTGGGGGAGGCTCATGGTCATCCTCTTCTTCGGAAGTCAGTACTGGAGGCTGGTGGTCGCCTCTTCTGGGAAAGAGAGCCCTGACTATTTCCTCTACTTTGTCGGGTTGGAGTGTTTGGGTCTCCGGGGGGGCATATGGGCGCAACTTGTCGCGCACCAACTTGTACGGCCTCCCCCACGGATCCCCATCCAACAGCTCAAGGAACTCTTGTCTAGCCGCGTCGATGGACCGCGCGATGGCCACCTGCATCGCCGTCTTCTTCTCCCTGTAGAGGCCGTATAGTCGGTCCTCCTCTGACGGATCGCGCCGTCTCCTTCGACGATAACGAGTGTACCGGCGCCTCGACGAGACACACTCGCTTCGCAGCTGAGCTATCTCGTCGTTCCACCAGTACACCCGACGTCTGGGGGAGGGACGCTCTCTCACCCTCGTCATGGAGGCGTCGCAAATATGCGTCATGGCCACCCGCAGCCAGTCCGCCTCTTCTTCCACACTAACTTCACCCCCTGGCACGGGCAGCCACGACTGCACAATGGCCGCCTCCTCCAGCATCTCCGGATCCAGGCTCCGGAGGCTCCACCTGGGATAGACATTGTTCGGGGCTCGGGTGGTAAATGCCCCTTCTGAACGCCAGGCGGAGACCTCGAACCGGATATACCTGTGGTCCGAGAGCGTCTCCTCGTTGACCCTGACTCCCCATCCATGCACGCGATCCGTCAAAGAAGGACTCGCGAATGTCAGGTCGATGATGGAGCCTCCGCTTCTCCTGACGCACGTGTCCTCCGACCCGCGGTTCAGGACGCAGAGGTCCATTTCTATTGCCCACTCGTTGAGCCTCTCGCCCCGTGTGTTGGTCGTCCTGCTCCCCCAAGCAGGCGACTTGGCGTTGAAGTCACCGCCTAACAGCACGGGACGAGGGTGCATCTGTCCAATGAGCGCACCCAACCGAACGAGGAACCCCTCGAACTGGGCCTGGGTCTTACTGGGGGGTACGTAGACCGAGACCACAGTTATCTCGCCCAGCTGGGCGGCTACATAGCCATCGCCCCTCTCCACACTCCTAAAAGAGGGGACGCCCAAGTTTGGTTTCCTCACTATCATCGCCGAGTCCGATCGGTCCCCCACACAGTCGAGGCTGTTCGGGGGGACGAAGTACGGCTCGGCGATGAGGCCCACTCCGATGCCCCACTGCACCATACTCTGCGAGAGGAGGTTCTGAGCTCTGGTGCAGTGGTTCAGGTTCGCCTGGATGAATTTGAGGCGAGACCTATCCATTAGTGGTCATCGGAGTGGGCACGTCGTTCGGCACCAGTTCTGGCGCCGGTTGACCGGTCTGCGGCTGAGTCGAGGGAGTTTCCCCAGTAGCAGCAGTTCCGCTTCCTCTCTTCTTGGTGGGCTTGAAGGCCGCAGCACAGCCTTTGCCCCCGACTTTGTGGTCAGCCGGCTTGTTCGCGAGAGCGCATACCGTGCAATACGGTTTTTGCGTGCACTCCCGCGCTATGTGCCCCAGCTGACCACAACTGAAGCATTGGCTGCCCCTATCCACTTCAGCGGTGCACCGGGCCCTGACGTGGCCAGGCTCGAGGCACCTGAAACAGCGCAGGACCCTCGGTTGTAGGAGCCTGACCTGCACCACTCCCCATCCCACTACGACCTTGCGACCGTCCGTGACTTGCTTGGCTGCTGCTACTGGGCAACTGAGCCAAAGCGCCCCCATGCCGTTCACACTCTGCCGGATCACCCCTACTCTTATTTCACTGACGTGACAATCCCCGGCCTTGGCTATCGCCGCGACCACCTCCTCTTCTGTGACAGAGTCCTCAATGCCGGTGACCCTGACGTCCGCTCTTTTGATGGCCCGGTTGATTCTGACGCCAGGGTCATCGAACTTGCTCCTCAGAGCGGCGGCCAGCGCGTCCGCTTTCTCACCGCTCTCAAGCCCCGGCACCTGCAGGACTCGCCCCCCTGTCACCGATTTCCGGACGTGGAGGTGCTCAATCCCCATACTGTCCAGATCGAGCTCCGTTCTGGCCCTCCTCATCACGTCCGAGTAGGAGAGCCCGGCCTTCTGCGACTCCTCGCTCAGGACAAGAGTGACAGCCGTCGTCTTTGGCTGACGGAGATTGGGCTGCCCACTCTTCTTTTTCTGCCCCTTCTTTTTTAGGTTCTTCTTCTTCGGAGCTGGCTGGTTGGGCTTAGCGCCTTTGGGACCGCGCTTGGCTTTTCCATTCTTGCCAGCAACCTGCCAGACCCCGTCTGTCCTCTCTTCTTCTTCTCGTCCTTTTTCCTGAGGCTTGGCCGTATTCCCCTTCCCTGCCTTATCCTCACTGCCCTCTCTCGCCTTGTTCTTCACTACCTTCTCTATCTTCCTCTTTTTCCTTTGAGAGGCGGGCTGTCCCAGTTCCGGGAACGACTCCTCGTCGAAGGTCACCTCTCCTTCCGGCCAGTCCGGATCCATGAGTGCGGGAAGCGTAGGGGCGTCCCGGCTCCTTGCTTTGTCTGAGGCAAGGGGCGGCCTCAAGCGAGGCTCCGGAGGAAGCAGACTCCTGAATGGAGCCAGCCTCACATCGAGCAACTTTCCGACGGCAAGTATAACCTGCCGCTCGATGCTGTCTGCCTGGGGCGCTGGAGTCGGCGCAGGCGGAGGGACTGAGACCTCCTCTCGCCGCGCTGCGCCCCTGGCCATCTCCACTCTTATCTCCTCGAGCTGCTTCTTCAGCTCCGCGTTTTCAGACCGCAACCTATCAACGTCTGATTGGAGCTTTGCAGTCTCTCCGGATACCGTCTTCTTATGCATGGATTCGAAGGCAAGGGTGAGTTCCCTCGAAGCCAGCTTAAGATGTTTCACGTAGGTTCCCTTGAGGTTGCCTGACGTGTCCGCCACTTTGTTGATGAGGCCCGTATATTTTTTAACTACGTCCTCAATCTCGTAAGCGGTCTGGTCCTCGCTTACGTTCGACGACGTCTCTGACAGTCGTGACGATCTTGTCTTTGGGAGGCTTCTGGCTTCTTCTAGGAACTCTTTCTCTACCTGAAGTTCCATAGCCTCCCTTTCTACCCGTAAGAGGTCCGCCTTTGCTTGAGCCAAGCCCACGTATTGGCCTGTGGTGGGCGGCCTGCCTCTGCCTCTACGGGGTTCCAGTGATCTGGTCCCCACTGGTGAAGAGTTGCTCGAGCTACTTTTGGAGCGAGCGCTCTCATACCTCCTCTTTCTCCCTGAGGAGTTTGATGCGACCGACATCAGGCTTTGATCCGATTCATCGCCCGAGTCGTCCGCATTTCCTCTCGCGCTTCTGTCAGCGCCATCTTGTCTGGACCTTTCGTGCTCCAGCACTCCCCTATCCAAACGACTTTTCATCTCCCGACTCTTCATCTTCTTGGTTTTTGGTTTTGAGTTTTTAGGTGACATTCTATTTTGTTCCCACGAGTATGGGGGAAATAAACAGTCCGCCCGGGCAGTGCCCCCTGTACCCGGGTAAGCCTAGCGTAACCCGTCAGAGGGTTGGCCGGTACTCTGACGGGGGTCGCACTAGAGACTGACATACCCTTCAGCCATGCATCCCCTCACGGTGCGCCGCCGCTTGGGATTAGGGGTAGTTTTTTATAGAGGTTGTCCTCCTCGCGGCCCGGCCAATGAAGGCAAGACCCTCGGTCCGGACCTGCAGCCGTGAGACATGACCACAGACGCCGCAGGCCAGATTACGAGCTCCTGACGCTTGCCAACAGACGCCGTACGAAGAAGACATCAACAACGAATCCTACCACAAGAATCAACAGGTAAGCACCCTAAACATTACAAGTGATCCTAGCAGACGAAATCGAAGAAGATGGAGCTTCTCAGCACGACGACTGATGACTTGCCCGACGGTATGGTAAGTACACGCCGGACACGTCTCCACTCCGGGGAAAGGAAATGAAAGGTAAGGATTTCAGGTAAAGGAGAGCGGAGGGGAGCAACGAGAAAGGTAAGGATTAACTGGGGAAGGAGTAACGAGGCCCTTCTCACTCCTCTTCTCATTCGAGAAGAGATAGCGAGAAAGGGCAGGCAAGGAAGAAGGAAAGGTAAGGTGGGAGGAGGAGGGGGCTGACTGACTGCACCGGCGAACCGATGGGCGATGGGGTCGTCACCGGGAACCTAACCTAACCTAACCTAACCTAACCTAACCTAACCTAACCTAACCTAACCTAACCTAACCTAACCTAACCTAACCTAACCTTTTTTTTTTTTTTTTTTTTTTTTTTTTTTTTTTGTTAACCCGGTGGAAATCCCTAACGGACCGTCAGGGGAAGTGGTGAGGGCCACTTCCCCCGGTGTGTCGGACCTGCCCCGACTAAAACCACCGGGGTGCCAGCACTGCCTCTCCTCGCCTTCGCCGAGCCTGGGAATCCGAATACATCCGACGGCTCGGCGAGCGTTGGCCTTTAGGCAGGCCTCCTCTCTTGGAGGGGGAATTTAAACCCCCTCAGGACCTCTCTTGGGGAACGGCGTGTGGGCACACACACGCCGACCCTTCCACTCTCCACTGGACGGGGACGCCCTCAACGTCACCCGCCCAGCCTGTGTCAGGAGGGGAAATTGTCGCGCTGAGAGTCCAGCGCGAACTCGGACCTTCTCCTGCGCCGTCTCTCTCCACGGCGGCGCCGAGGGTTGCGGGGATTGGCGACATGCCGCTCCCGTTCCGCCGCTTCTTTTTGTGACATGACGGCCTCACAAAAGGCCGCCAACCCTCGCCATGCCGATTCCCTGTCGGTGGCCGCTTTGATTACGGCCGACAGGGAAAGGTCGTTGCCAACGACCTGCCGAAGCTCGGCTCTCTCATTGGCCCAAGCTGGGCACTCCTCCAGCGCGTGTTGCGCCCTCTCCACGAGGCAGCCGTCGCAGTGATTGCACTTTTCGGTTGGCTCGCTCCCGGGTATCAGACTCAGGTATCTCCCGAAGCTGCCGTGCCCCGAGAGAACCTGAGTCATTCGGTATGTCAGCGAGCCGTGACCTCGTGACAACCACTGCCTAAGGATTGGACGGACTGCCTCGATGGTCCTTTGGCCGGCGGTGGGATTGCCCAGCCTGGACTCCCACTCTCTTAAGGCCTCCTCATTGAGGATCTCCCTCTTTCTTCTTATTTCAGCCGGGGCCAGCCGCAGGCCCTGGGCTCTCTTCTCCTCGCGCCATTCGTAGAGCGACGCGAGGGTTCGTGCGTCCAGGTCCCACGGCACGGACCCGGCCAACACGCAGGCCGCCTCGCACGAAATCGTGCAGTACCCCCTGATCGTTCGGATGGCCATAGCTCTCTGTGGGCGTCTGAGGAGAGCTATGTTCCGGCGACTTAGTCGATCAGCCCACACGGGGGCACCGTACATGACCATTGAGCGGACGACCTGCGTGTACAATAGTCTGCAGGCCACGCCCGGGCCTCCCACATTGGGCATTATTCTACTCAGGGCCCCTAGGACCTTCTGTATTTTAGGCAACAGAAGGTCAAAATGGGGCCCAAAGTCCCATCGGCTGTCGAGGACGAGTCCTAGGTACTTCATCGTACTCTCGACGCCGATGCGGACACCACTCACGGTTATGTGTGAGTCAGGGGGAGGCGCTCTTCGGGGGCCATGAAAATAGATGGCCTCCGATTTGTGGAGCGCTACTTCTAACCCCAACCGCCTTATCCTACTCACAACCTGAGCCACCGCGGCGGTGGCCAGGATCGTCACGTCCCGGTATGTATCACCGGTTGCCATCACCAGCGTGTCATCCGCGTAGCAGGTGACTTCCACCCCTCGGAGATTAGCTCCCCTGAGGACGAAGTCATAGCCGATGTTCCACAGGAGCGGGCCAAGGACGGACCCCTGTGGAACACCGCACGTCACCTCATGCTTCCCCCACTCATTTCTCCCGGGGTAGACAATGCTTCTCTCCGAGAGGTACGCTGCTATCACGCGGCGAATGTACCCTGGCAACCGGTGATATCTAAGCGCTTCATGTATGCACTTCCAGGGGAGGGAGTTAAACGCATTGGCGATGTCAAGCGAGACCGCCAAGGCAACCCCTCCCCGTGCAACCGTCTCCTGCGCCTTTGCCCGGACCCTCATGATCGCCGAGATGGTGGAGCGATTGCGGCGGAAGCCGAACTGGTTTTCCGCAAGGTCCGGGCCTGTCCCCTCCAAGTGAGCGGTGATACGATCGACTACCACCCGCTCGAACATCTTATTAACCTCGTCCAACAGGACAATGGGCCTGAAGGACGAGGGGGAACCTAACCTAACCTAACCTAACCTAACCTAACCTAACCTAACCTAACCTAACCTAACCTAACCTAACCTAACCTAACCTAACCTAACCTAACCTTTTTTTTTTTTTTTTTTTTTTTTTTGTTACCCGGGGGAAATCCTCATGGATCGTCAGGGAGTGGTGAGGGCCACCCCCCGGTATGCCGGACTTTTACCGACTAAAACCCCCGGGGTGGTCCGTCAAGCGCTCTAGGGCCGAGGGGCATGGCTACTCGCCTTCCCAGAGCCCGGCCCTGCGCGTCGCCCCTTTACGGGCTCACCGTGAATGTAGGGGAGGCAGATGGTCGCCTCCCCACCGCCTTGTGGTGTGTGGGACCACACACAGCACCACCGGAGTATAGCCTAAGCAGCTGGCCCCTCAGCCAGACTGCCCGGCACTCCTAAAGAAGAACCTTGCAAGAAGTTCGGCGGAGCCGAAGCAAGGTTTTCCTCCCGCGGCACAGGAGCAATCAGAGACTGTTCCTGTGTCTCCATTGCCGCGGGGGCGGCATCTGGGGCGTCTCTGTGATAGACGCCCCCTCTCCGTTTGCGGACGGGCTTCTTGGCGGCCGCGCACGCAGGGTTGCCGACGCGATGGCCGGCAGGTTTGCCCGCTGCGGCGCAGACAAGGCAATAGGCCCGCCCGTCGCACTCTTGGGCCTTGTGGCCCGGCTTAGCACAGCGGTGACAAAGTCCGCTTCGGTCAATATTGGACCTACACTTTTGGCTCACGTGCCCGGGTTCCAGACAGCGGAAACACCGGAGCACGCGAGGCTCCATTAGGCGGAGCTGGGCTTGTGCCCAGCCGTTGACCATTACGCCTCGTTCCATCGCCAGGTTGGCGACCTCGACTGGGCAAGTGACCCAGCATACCCCTAACCCGAAGGTACCGAAGCGGACTTCGCTGGCCTTTATGTGCTCGGCCAGATGAGCCTGCCCGTCCGTCAGTTGGCAGACCGCCTTTATGGCGTAAAACACGTCCTCCTTCGTGACGGAGTCGTCCAGGCCCGACACGCGAAGGCTCACGCACTTCACGGGCCGGGTCACCTTGACGTCCGTCGCTGGGAGGACGGCCTTAAGCAGATCACAAAGACGGTCTGCCTTCTTCTGGGCCTCCTCGTGGGGGCCCGGAATGTGGATCACTCGGGCGTCGGTCAGGGTGCCGCGGAGATATGCATCCTTGGCACCCACGTCAAACATCGCCGTACCCATTTGGGACCGAGCGGCTCTTAGAACCCCCTCAAGGGTGGTCCCTCGCTCCTTCGCACCCGGCAGCAGCTTGAATGAGACCACAGCGGTCTTCGGCTGCCGGGCGCGGCGCCGCTTACGCGGCTTCTCCTTGGCCTTAGGGGCCTCCTTCGGGGGGGCCCTCTTCTTCTTAGGGCGGACGGCCTTCCCGTCCTTGCCCACTCGTTGCCAGTCATCGGCGCTTGTGCCGGCGGCTTGAGGATCTGCGAGGGGCGGGAATTCCGCCGCCGAGTCCAAATCAAGGGTGGGCGCAGGGCGGGTCTTCTTCCCCTTGCCCTTGCCCTTGGAGGGTTTGGGGTCGGGGTGAGAGCTCCGCCCTGGCCCGGTCACGTCCGGGTTTGTGGCGTCCTCAGCGGCGCCGCCGGCCGGCTTCGGCCGGGGCTTCCGCGCGGCAGACTTCGCCGCGTAGGACGCCTTCTCCTCATGGGCCAGCAGCGGGCGGAGCTGCTTGCGCTCATACGCCTCGAACCGCTGGTCCATCATCCTGCCCAGCTCCTGGAGCAGCGAGTTGTGAGTCTCGCCGACAGGAGTGGGCAGGGGTGCCTCATCCAAATCATATGGGCTTATGCCCAATCGCTCGCACAGCTTTCGCTCTCTGGCGCGCATGGCGGCGAGCTCCTCTCTGAGGTCTCGTAGGTCGGCTCGAAGACGAGAGTTCTCGTTGTGAACTTTTCGAACCTCGTCTGAGACACGGGACGCTACGAGCTCCTCTACGTCAGTTTTTATTTCCGCCATGTAGGTCTTCGCATCCCTAATGACAGTCCCTTTGATGTTGCCGGATTTTAGGACAGATTGATTCAACTGTTCTAAGTTCCGGCCTATCCTCTCTCGGAGGGCGTACGCCGACGAGTCCTCCTCCTCAGAGGTCATGCCGGAAAGCCGCGACGTGAGGCGGGGACGTGCGCTCCGCGCCGTTGCGAGGAGCTCCTTTGCCGCAAGGCGGTCCTCTTCCTCCTTCTGCTCCGCGAGGAGCTTTTTCCTTGCCTCCCACATACCCACTTGGCGGCCGTGGGTAGGGGGGCGTCCTCGGCCTCTTTGGGGGAGCGCCAAGGTCTTGGCAGGCAGCTCCCCCTCAGATTCGCAGTCGCTCGACTGCGCACTCAAATAGGTGCGCTTCCGGTCAGATGATGCGCCGGAAGCCACCGTCACGAGGCTCCGACCGGAGTCGGAGTCCTCCATTCGTTCTAAACGAACAGAAACCTTTCTCAAGCAAGCTGAGTCCGTGTTCAAAGCGTGGGTCGTCGGTGCGGTAGGGGGGTCGGCCCTACCGCCAAGCACTTGGTTGCCCCCCCCAGAGAACGCGGGGCTGCCAGTGCGAGAACGGAGTTCCCGCACTGGGAGGGATTCTCCGGCCGCGGAGCGGCCGGTACCCTCCTGGGGTAATTCGATTGGTCCTTGTGCTTGCATCATGGTCGTTGTAGCATTCATCAGATTTTCGTACATCTTCTGGGGTTGAAAGTAAAGAAAAGAGGGGGGAACATAAAAGGGGGGAGAAGAAGAATAAAGATATAAAGTAGAAGAAGGGGGGAATAGAGATAGAGAAAAGCATTCGTCGTCCTAACATTACCTAACATAAAGTCCCTAACAGATAAACCTAACACAACTGGCCTGGAGTTGGGGAAGACGGGAGTAAGTGGGGATGGGATAGGAGTGGGAGTAATAACTGAGAAGGGATGAAAGAGACGAGACGGGAATACAAGGTAAAGGGGGTGATGGGAGAAGGAATTGTTGGTCCTCTTCGCCAATAGCCAGCAATGCCTAAAAAGAAAAACATTGCTGCCTATTGTTGCCCAGGGTGCACCACGAGGAGGTGAGACCAACTTCGCACCCCAACCTAACCTAACCTAACCTAACCTAACCTAACCTAACCTAACCTAACCTAACCTAACCTAACCTAACCTAACCTAACCTAACCTAACCTAACCTAACCTAACCTAACCTAACCCTTTGTGGTTCACATTATTACCAATTAGAAATCAATATCCAGATTAAAACGGTGTTTCGAAGTGCTTTTGTCTTGATTTGCTTGATCATTGAGATCTTGGAACAGCATTGCTTTGCATATAGCTTTAGAAAATTGTAGGAAACCACGAATTAGCGAATACTGAGAGTGCTCGTTCTTCCTGCCGGGAGGCCTGCGTACTATCGGGTTGAACGTCTTCCTTCATTCCATAGGGAAGGTTTTTGCGAAACAACTGTGCAAATAAATAGCTGTCCCTGCTCGCCCCAAGTGCTCATAAGCACGAGGGCCGCGTCCCCGGGGATCTGCCTGGACACCTAAAACCCGAAATTCTTAAAACGAAAGGGCCGCAAGTGGCAGTTTAGCGGGCAGACGAAACTACCGTTTTTGAGGAACATAGTTGATCTTATATAACAAATCTTGGCACCGTCGGAGAGAGCTCGTCGTCCCGAATCTGTCGAGGGGTCGCAATCCCGAATCGGAGAACACTGGAACCCACAGGACTCGACACCAACTCGGTGAAACTTAATCATCACCATCATCATCTTTTTGTATTGAGACCTGGTCATCTTTCGGCTCCAGCGGAGCGAATACTGAGAGTGCTCGTTCTTCCTGCCGGGAGGCCTGCGTACTATCGGGTTGAACGTCTTCCTTCATTCCATAGGGAAGGTTTTTGCGAAACAACTGTGCAAATAAATAGCTGTCCCTGCTCGCCCCAAGTGCTCATAAGAGCGAATACTGAGAGTGCTCGTTCTTCCTGCCGGGAGGCCTGCGTACTATCGGGTTGAACGTCTTCCTTCATTCCATAGGGAAGGTTTTTGCGAAACAACTGTGCAAATAAATAGCTGTCCCTGCTCGCCCCAAGTGCTCATAAGAGCGAATACTGAGAGTGCTCGTTCTTCCTGCCGGGAGGCCTGCGTACTATCGGGTTGAACGTCTTCCTTCATTCCATAGGGAAGGTTTTTGCGAAACAACTGTGCAAATAAATAGCTGTCCCTGCTCGCCCCAAGTGCTCATAAGCACGAGGGCCGCGTCCCCGGGGATCTGCCTGGACACCTAAAACCCGAAATTCTTAAAACGAAAGGGCCGCAAGTGGCAGTTTAGCGGGCAGACGAAACTACCGTTTTTGAGGAACATAGTTGATCTTATATAACAAATCTTGGCACCGTCGGAGAGAGCTCGTCGTCCCGAATCTGTCGAGGGGTCGCAATCCCGAATCGGAGAATACTGGAACCCACAGGACTCGACACCAACTCGGTGAAACTTAATCATCACCATCATCATCTTTTTGTATTGAGACCTGGTCATCTTTCGGCTCCAGCGGGTGCGCCCTGACGAGACGCGTCTTTTGAAGTATCGTGCTCCCCTCTCCGATACGTACTTTTCGGGATATTCACGAAAAACGGAAAAAACCTCTATGTTAATGATTTTAAGGTCGAAATTTGTATACGCAACCGGAACCTAACCCAATTTTCGTATCATTTTATTTATTTTTGCAAGCTTTTTTGCTAAATAGCACCGGATTATATCCGAGAGGGACTATATATTTTGTATTTTGTGTTTGCTTCTCGAGGGCTCAGCATTTGCTTAGACAGGCTTTGATGATATTAAAAGATTTTTGTTTTTATCTGTGCAGGCATAATCGAATAATCGAATACTGGATTGAATGAACAAAATATTGAATTTGTTAGATATTGAATTTAATAGATTTATCAAATATTAAATTTATTAAATATTAAAATTTTTGCTATCTGTTTCTTTTTGAACAGTCATAAATTATATAGAAGCATAGAGTGTTGTGGGAAGGGAGTTTTGTATAGAATTCTGAGCCTACCTCACAAACGGCCGTCAAATCGAAACTGTAACCGACAATCAGTCTTTGTGGTTCACATTATTACCAATTAGAAATCAATATCCAGATTAAAACGGTGTTTCGAAGTGCTTTTGTCTTGATTTGCTTGATCATTGAGATCTTGGAACAGCATTGCTTTGCATATAGCTTTAGAAAATTGTAGGAAACCACGAATTGTGAGTTATTAAAAAAGTAGATCCTCTTGCTTGTTGGCTTTTGTGACTGTTATAAGGTGTGTCGTATTTATATATGTTAACGCTGTAAACATTGCAGAGCGAATACTGAGAGTGCTCGTTCTTCCTGCCGGGAGGCCTGCGTACTATCGGGTTGAACGTCTTCCTTCATTCCATAGGGAAGGTTTTTGCGAAACAACTGTGCAAATAAATAGCTGTCCCTGCTCGCCCCAAGTGCTCATAAGGTCAGATAGTATATAGTTTTTCTCTTTTTTAGTTGTTATAGAAATTGCCCATCCCTTTTGACCCTTATTTCTTGTCCCGGTTGAATATTTTGTGGAGGAGGAGGATTATATTAGGGGTCCCGCCCGGGCGCGTCCATAATTAAAGATCTGGACCCCTTTTTTAGGCCAAATTAACGCATAAATTGAACAATATTAATAAAATTTTACAAGGCGCTTGTTCATAAAAATTTTTAAAAAAATTCTTAAAATTACATTGATCGACCTATAGCTACTTTTTCACCTGCAGCACGAGGGCCGCGTCCCCGGGGATCTGCCTGGACACCTAAAACCCGAAATTCTTAAAACGAAAGGGCCGCAAGTGGCAGTTTAGCGGGCAGACGAAACTACCGTTTTTGAGGAACATAGTTGATCTTATATAACAAATCTTGGCACCGTCGGAGAGAGCTCGTCGTCCCGAATCTGTCGAGGGGTCGCAATCCCGAATCGGAGAATACTGGAACCCACAGGACTCGACACCAACTCGGTGAAACTTAATCATCACCATCATCATCTTTTTGTATTGAGACCTGGTCATCTTTCGGCTCCAGCGGGTGCGCCCTGACGAGACGCGTCTTTTGAAGTATCGTGCTCCCCTCTCCGATACGTACTTTTCGGGATATTCACGAAAAACGGAAAAAACCTCTATGTTAATGATTTTAAGGTCGAAATTTGTATACGCAACCGGAACCTAACCCAATTTTCGTATCATTTTATTTATTTTTGCAAGCTTTTTTGCTAAATAGCACCGGATTATATCCGAGAGGGACTATATATTTTGTATTTTGTGTTTGCTTCTCGAGGGCTCAGCATTTGCTTAGACAGGCTTTGATGATATTAAAAGATTTTTGTTTTTATCTGTGCAGGCATAATCGAATAATCGAATACTGGATTGAATGAACAAAATATTGAATTTGTTAGATATTGAATTTAATAGATTTATCAAATATTAAATTTATTAAATATTAAAATTTTTGCTATCTGTTTCTTTTTGAACAGTCATAAATTATATAGAAGCATAGAGTGTTGTGGGAAGGGAGTTTTGTATAGAATTCTGAGCCTACCTCACAAACGGCCGTCAAATCGAAACTGTAACCGACAATCAGTCTTTGTGGTTCACATTATTACCAATTAGAAATCAATATCCAGATTAAAACGGTGTTTCGAAGTGCTTTTGTCTTGATTTGCTTGATCATTGAGATCTTGGAACAGCATTGCTTTGCATATAGCTTTAGAAAATTGTAGGAAACCACGAATTGTGAGTTATTAAAAAAGTAGATCCTCTTGCTTGTTGGCTTTTGTGACTGTTATAAGGTGTGTCGTATTTATATATGTTAACGCTGTAAACATTGCAGAGCGAATACTGAGAGTGCTCGTTCTTCCTGCCGGGAGGCCTGCGTACTATCGGGTTGAACGTCTTCCTTCATTCCATAGGGAAGGTTTTTGCGAAACAACTGTGCAAATAAATAGCTGTCCCTGCTCGCCCCAAGTGCTCATAAGGTCAGATAGTATATAGTTTTTCTCTTTTTTAGTTGTTATAGAAATTGCCCATCCCTTTTGACCCTTATTTCTTGTCCCGGTTGAATATTTTGTGGAGGAGGAGGATTATATTAGGGGTCCCGCCCGGGCGCGTCCATAATTAAAGATCTGGACCCCTTTTTTAGGCCAAATTAACGCATAAATTGAACAATATTAATAAAATTTTACAAGGCGCTTGTTCATAAAAATTTTTAAAAAAATTCTTAAAATTACATTGATCGACCTATAGCTACTTTTTCACCTGCAGCACGAGGGCCGCGTCCCCGGGGATCTGCCTGGACACCTAAAACCCGAAATTCTTAAAACGAAAGGGCCGCAAGTGGCAGTTTAGCGGGCAGACGAAACTACCGTTTTTGAGGAACATAGTTGATCTTATATAACAAATCTTGGCACCGTCGGAGAGAGCTCGTCGTCCCGAATCTGTCGAGGGGTCGCAATCCCGAATCGGAGAATACTGGAACCCACAGGACTCGACACCAACTCGGTGAAACTTAATCATCACCATCATCATCTTTTTGTATTGAGACCTGGTCATCTTTCGGCTCCAGCGGGTGCGCCCTGACGAGACGCGTCTTTTGAAGTATCGTGCTCCCCTCTCCGATACGTACTTTTCGGGATATTCACGAAAAACGGAAAAAACCTCTATGTTAATGATTTTAAGGTCGAAATTTGTATACGCAACCGGAACCTAACCCAATTTTCGTATCATTTTATTTATTTTTGCAAGCTTTTTTGCTAAATAGCACCGGATTATATCCGAGAGGGACTATATATTTTGTATTTTGTGTTTGCTTCTCGAGGGCTCAGCATTTGCTTAGACAGGCTTTGATGATATTAAAAGATTTTTGTTTTTATCTGTGCAGGCATAATCGAATAATCGAATACTGGATTGAATGAACAAAATATTGAATTTGTTAGATATTGAATTTAATAGATTTATCAAATATTAAATTTATTAAATATTAAAATTTTTGCTATCTGTTTCTTTTTGAACAGTCATAAATTATATAGAAGCATAGAGTGTTGTGGGAAGGGAGTTTTGTATAGAATTCTGAGCCTACCTCACAAACGGCCGTCAAATCGAAACTGTAACCGACAATCAGTCTTTGTGGTTCACATTATTACCAATTAGAAATCAATATCCAGATTAAAACGGTGTTTCGAAGTGCTTTTGTCTTGATTTGCTTGATCATTGAGATCTTGGAACAGCATTGCTTTGCATATAGCTTTAGAAAATTGTAGGAAACCACGAATTGTGAGTTATTAAAAAAGTAGATCCTCTTGCTTGTTGGCTTTTGTGACTGTTATAAGGTGTGTCGTATTTATATATGTTAACGCTGTAAACATTGCAGAGCGAATACTGAGAGTGCTCGTTCTTCCTGCCGGGAGGCCTGCGTACTATCGGGTTGAACGTCTTCCTTCATTCCATAGGGAAGGTTTTTGCGAAACAACTGTGCAAATAAATAGCTGTCCCTGCTCGCCCCAAGTGCTCATAAGGTCAGATAGTATATAGTTTTTCTCTTTTTTAGTTGTTATAGAAATTGCCCATCCCTTTTGACCCTTATTTCTTGTCCCGGTTGAATATTTTGTGGAGGAGGAGGATTATATTAGGGGTCCCGCCCGGGCGCGTCCATAATTAAAGATCTGGACCCCTTTTTTAGGCCAAATTAACGCATAAATTGAACAATATTAATAAAATTTTACAAGGCGCTTGTTCATAAAAATTTTTAAAAAAATTCTTAAAATTACATTGATCGACCTATAGCTACTTTTTCACCTGCAGCACGAGGGCCGCGTCCCCGGGGATCTGCCTGGACACCTAAAACCCGAAATTCTTAAAACGAAAGGGCCGCAAGTGGCAGTTTAGCGGGCAGACGAAACTACCGTTTTTGAGGAACATAGTTGATCTTATATAACAAATCTTGGCACCGTCGGAGAGAGCTCGTCGTCCCGAATCTGTCGAGGGGTCGCAATCCCGAATCGGAGAATACTGGAACCCACAGGACTCGACACCAACTCGGTGAAACTTAATCATCACCATCATCATCTTTTTGTATTGAGACCTGGTCATCTTTCGGCTCCAGCGGGTGCGCCCTGACGAGACGCGTCTTTTGAAGTATCGTGCTCCCCTCTCCGATACGTACTTTTCGGGATATTCACGAAAAACGGAAAAAACCTCTATGTTAATGATTTTAAGGTCGAAATTTGTATACGCAACCGGAACCTAACCCAATTTTCGTATCATTTTATTTATTTTTGCAAGCTTTTTTGCTAAATAGCACCGGATTATATCCGAGAGGGACTATATATTTTGTATTTTGTGTTTGCTTCTCGAGGGCTCAGCATTTGCTTAGACAGGCTTTGATGATATTAAAAGATTTTTGTTTTTATCTGTGCAGGCATAATCGAATAATCGAATACTGGATTGAATGAACAAAATATTGAATTTGTTAGATATTGAATTTAATAGATTTATCAAATATTAAATTTATTAAATATTAAAATTTTTGCTATCTGTTTCTTTTTGAACAGTCATAAATTATATAGAAGCATAGAGTGTTGTGGGAAGGGAGTTTTGTATAGAATTCTGAGCCTACCTCACAAACGGCCGTCAAATCGAAACTGTAACCGACAATCAGTCTTTGTGGTTCACATTATTACCAATTAGAAATCAATATCCAGATTAAAACGGTGTTTCGAAGTGCTTTTGTCTTGATTTGCTTGATCATTGAGATCTTGGAACAGCATTGCTTTGCATATAGCTTTAGAAAATTGTAGGAAACCACGAATTGTGAGTTATTAAAAAAGTAGATCCTCTTGCTTGTTGGCTTTTGTGACTGTTATAAGGTGTGTCGTATTTATATATGTTAACGCTGTAAACATTGCAGAGCGAATACTGAGAGTGCTCGTTCTTCCTGCCGGGAGGCCTGCGTACTATCGGGTTGAACGTCTTCCTTCATTCCATAGGGAAGGTTTTTGCGAAACAACTGTGCAAATAAATAGCTGTCCCTGCTCGCCCCAAGTGCTCATAAGGTCAGATAGTATATAGTTTTTCTCTTTTTTAGTTGTTATAGAAATTGCCCATCCCTTTTGACCCTTATTTCTTGTCCCGGTTGAATATTTTGTGGAGGAGGAGGATTATATTAGGGGTCCCGCCCGGGCGCGTCCATAATTAAAGATCTGGACCCCTTTTTTAGGCCAAATTAACGCATAAATTGAACAATATTAATAAAATTTTACAAGGCGCTTGTTCATAAAAATTTTTAAAAAAATTCTTAAAATTACATTGATCGACCTATAGCTACTTTTTCACCTGCAGCACGAGGGCCGCGTCCCCGGGGATCTGCCTGGACACCTAAAACCCGAAATTCTTAAAACGAAAGGGCCGCAAGTGGCAGTTTAGCGGGCAGACGAAACTACCGTTTTTGAGGAACATAGTTGATCTTATATAACAAATCTTGGCACCGTCGGAGAGAGCTCGTCGTCCCGAATCTGTCGAGGGGTCGCAATCCCGAATCGGAGAATACTGGAACCCACAGGACTCGACACCAACTCGGTGAAACTTAATCATCACCATCATCATCTTTTTGTATTGAGACCTGGTCATCTTTCGGCTCCAGCGGGTGCGCCCTGACGAGACGCGTCTTTTGAAGTATCGTGCTCCCCTCTCCGATACGTACTTTTCGGGATATTCACGAAAAACGGAAAAAACCTCTATGTTAATGATTTTAAGGTCGAAATTTGTATACGCAACCGGAACCTAACCCAATTTTCGTATCATTTTATTTATTTTTGCAAGCTTTTTTGCTAAATAGCACCGGATTATATCCGAGAGGGACTATATATTTTGTATTTTGTGTTTGCTTCTCGAGGGCTCAGCATTTGCTTAGACAGGCTTTGATGATATTAAAAGATTTTTGTTTTTATCTGTGCAGGCATAATCGAATAATCGAATACTGGATTGAATGAACAAAATATTGAATTTGTTAGATATTGAATTTAATAGATTTATCAAATATTAAATTTATTAAATATTAAAATTTTTGCTATCTGTTTCTTTTTGAACAGTCATAAATTATATAGAAGCATAGAGTGTTGTGGGAAGGGAGTTTTGTATAGAATTCTGAGCCTACCTCACAAACGGCCGTCAAATCGAAACTGTAACCGACAATCAGTCTTTGTGGTTCACATTATTACCAATTAGAAATCAATATCCAGATTAAAACGGTGTTTCGAAGTGCTTTTGTCTTGATTTGCTTGATCATTGAGATCTTGGAACAGCATTGCTTTGCATATAGCTTTAGAAAATTGTAGGAAACCACGAATTGTGAGTTATTAAAAAAGTAGATCCTCTTGCTTGTTGGCTTTTGTGACTGTTATAAGGTGTGTCGTATTTATATATGTTAACGCTGTAAACATTGCAGAGCGAATACTGAGAGTGCTCGTTCTTCCTGCCGGGAGGCCTGCGTACTATCGGGTTGAACGTCTTCCTTCATTCCATAGGGAAGGTTTTTGCGAAACAACTGTGCAAATAAATAGCTGTCCCTGCTCGCCCCAAGTGCTCATAAGGTCAGATAGTATATAGTTTTTCTCTTTTTTAGTTGTTATAGAAATTGCCCATCCCTTTTGACCCTTATTTCTTGTCCCGGTTGAATATTTTGTGGAGGAGGAGGATTATATTAGGGGTCCCGCCCGGGCGCGTCCATAATTAAAGATCTGGACCCCTTTTTTAGGCCAAATTAACGCATAAATTGAACAATATTAATAAAATTTTACAAGGCGCTTGTTCATAAAAATTTTTAAAAAAATTCTTAAAATTACATTGATCGACCTATAGCTACTTTTTCACCTGCAGCACGAGGGCCGCGTCCCCGGGGATCTGCCTGGACACCTAAAACCCGAAATTCTTAAAACGAAAGGGCCGCAAGTGGCAGTTTAGCGGGCAGACGAAACTACCGTTTTTGAGGAACATAGTTGATCTTATATAACAAATCTTGGCACCGTCGGAGAGAGCTCGTCGTCCCGAATCTGTCGAGGGGTCGCAATCCCGAATCGGAGAATACTGGAACCCACAGGACTCGACACCAACTCGGTGAAACTTAATCATCACCATCATCATCTTTTTGTATTGAGACCTGGTCATCTTTCGGCTCCAGCGGGTGCGCCCTGACGAGACGCGTCTTTTGAAGTATCGTGCTCCCCTCTCCGATACGTACTTTTCGGGATATTCACGAAAAACGGAAAAAACCTCTATGTTAATGATTTTAAGGTCGAAATTTGTATACGCAACCGGAACCTAACCCAATTTTCGTATCATTTTATTTATTTTTGCAAGCTTTTTTGCTAAATAGCACCGGATTATATCCGAGAGGGACTATATATTTTGTATTTTGTGTTTGCTTCTCGAGGGCTCAGCATTTGCTTAGACAGGCTTTGATGATATTAAAAGATTTTTGTTTTTATCTGTGCAGGCATAATCGAATAATCGAATACTGGATTGAATGAACAAAATATTGAATTTGTTAGATATTGAATTTAATAGATTTATCAAATATTAAATTTATTAAATATTAAAATTTTTGCTATCTGTTTCTTTTTGAACAGTCATAAATTATATAGAAGCATAGAGTGTTGTGGGAAGGGAGTTTTGTATAGAATTCTGAGCCTACCTCACAAACGGCCGTCAAATCGAAACTGTAACCGACAATCAGTCTTTGTGGTTCACATTATTACCAATTAGAAATCAATATCCAGATTAAAACGGTGTTTCGAAGTGCTTTTGTCTTGATTTGCTTGATCATTGAGATCTTGGAACAGCATTGCTTTGCATATAGCTTTAGAAAATTGTAGGAAACCACGAATTGTGAGTTATTAAAAAAGTAGATCCTCTTGCTTGTTGGCTTTTGTGACTGTTATAAGGTGTGTCGTATTTATATATGTTAACGCTGTAAACATTGCAGAGCGAATACTGAGAGTGCTCGTTCTTCCTGCCGGGAGGCCTGCGTACTATCGGGTTGAACGTCTTCCTTCATTCCATAGGGAAGGTTTTTGCGAAACAACTGTGCAAATAAATAGCTGTCCCTGCTCGCCCCAAGTGCTCATAAGGTCAGATAGTATATAGTTTTTCTCTTTTTTAGTTGTTATAGAAATTGCCCATCCCTTTTGACCCTTATTTCTTGTCCCGGTTGAATATTTTGTGGAGGAGGAGGATTATATTAGGGGTCCCGCCCGGGCGCGTCCATAATTAAAGATCTGGACCCCTTTTTTAGGCCAAATTAACGCATAAATTGAACAATATTAATAAAATTTTACAAGGCGCTTGTTCATAAAAATTTTTAAAAAAATTCTTAAAATTACATTGATCGACCTATAGCTACTTTTTCACCTGCAGCACGAGGGCCGCGTCCCCGGGGATCTGCCTGGACACCTAAAACCCGAAATTCTTAAAACGAAAGGGCCGCAAGTGGCAGTTTAGCGGGCAGACGAAACTACCGTTTTTGAGGAACATAGTTGATCTTATATAACAAATCTTGGCACCGTCGGAGAGAGCTCGTCGTCCCGAATCTGTCGAGGGGTCGCAATCCCGAATCGGAGAATACTGGAACCCACAGGACTCGACACCAACTCGGTGAAACTTAATCATCACCATCATCATCTTTTTGTATTGAGACCTGGTCATCTTTCGGCTCCAGCGGGTGCGCCCTGACGAGACGCGTCTTTTGAAGTATCGTGCTCCCCTCTCCGATACGTACTTTTCGGGATATTCACGAAAAACGGAAAAAACCTCTATGTTAATGATTTTAAGGTCGAAATTTGTATACGCAACCGGAACCTAACCCAATTTTCGTATCATTTTATTTATTTTTGCAAGCTTTTTTGCTAAATAGCACCGGATTATATCCGAGAGGGACTATATATTTTGTATTTTGTGTTTGCTTCTCGAGGGCTCAGCATTTGCTTAGACAGGCTTTGATGATATTAAAAGATTTTTGTTTTTATCTGTGCAGGCATAATCGAATAATCGAATACTGGATTGAATGAACAAAATATTGAATTTGTTAGATATTGAATTTAATAGATTTATCAAATATTAAATTTATTAAATATTAAAATTTTTGCTATCTGTTTCTTTTTGAACAGTCATAAATTATATAGAAGCATAGAGTGTTGTGGGAAGGGAGTTTTGTATAGAATTCTGAGCCTACCTCACAAACGGCCGTCAAATCGAAACTGTAACCGACAATCAGTCTTTGTGGTTCACATTATTACCAATTAGAAATCAATATCCAGATTAAAACGGTGTTTCGAAGTGCTTTTGTCTTGATTTGCTTGATCATTGAGATCTTGGAACAGCATTGCTTTGCATATAGCTTTAGAAAATTGTAGGAAACCACGAATTGTGAGTTATTAAAAAAGTAGATCCTCTTGCTTGTTGGCTTTTGTGACTGTTATAAGGTGTGTCGTATTTATATATGTTAACGCTGTAAACATTGCAGAGCGAATACTGAGAGTGCTCGTTCTTCCTGCCGGGAGGCCTGCGTACTATCGGGTTGAACGTCTTCCTTCATTCCATAGGGAAGGTTTTTGCGAAACAACTGTGCAAATAAATAGCTGTCCCTGCTCGCCCCAAGTGCTCATAAGGTCAGATAGTATATAGTTTTTCTCTTTTTTAGTTGTTATAGAAATTGCCCATCCCTTTTGACCCTTATTTCTTGTCCCGGTTGAATATTTTGTGGAGGAGGAGGATTATATTAGGGGTCCCGCCCGGGCGCGTCCATAATTAAAGATCTGGACCCCTTTTTTAGGCCAAATTAACGCATAAATTGAACAATATTAATAAAATTTTACAAGGCGCTTGTTCATAAAAATTTTTAAAAAAATTCTTAAAATTACATTGATCGACCTATAGCTACTTTTTCACCTGCAGCACGAGGGCCGCGTCCCCGGGGATCTGCCTGGACACCTAAAACCCGAAATTCTTAAAACGAAAGGGCCGCAAGTGGCAGTTTAGCGGGCAGACGAAACTACCGTTTTTGAGGAACATAGTTGATCTTATATAACAAATCTTGGCACCGTCGGAGAGAGCTCGTCGTCCCGAATCTGTCGAGGGGTCGCAATCCCGAATCGGAGAATACTGGAACCCACAGGACTCGACACCAACTCGGTGAAACTTAATCATCACCATCATCATCTTTTTGTATTGAGACCTGGTCATCTTTCGGCTCCAGCGGGTGCGCCCTGACGAGACGCGTCTTTTGAAGTATCGTGCTCCCCTCTCCGATACGTACTTTTCGGGATATTCACGAAAAACGGAAAAAACCTCTATGTTAATGATTTTAAGGTCGAAATTTGTATACGCAACCGGAACCTAACCCAATTTTCGTATCATTTTATTTATTTTTGCAAGCTTTTTTGCTAAATAGCACCGGATTATATCCGAGAGGGACTATATATTTTGTATTTTGTGTTTGCTTCTCGAGGGCTCAGCATTTGCTTAGACAGGCTTTGATGATATTAAAAGATTTTTGTTTTTATCTGTGCAGGCATAATCGAATAATCGAATACTGGATTGAATGAACAAAATATTGAATTTGTTAGATATTGAATTTAATAGATTTATCAAATATTAAATTTATTAAATATTAAAATTTTTGCTATCTGTTTCTTTTTGAACAGTCATAAATTATATAGAAGCATAGAGTGTTGTGGGAAGGGAGTTTTGTATAGAATTCTGAGCCTACCTCACAAACGGCCGTCAAATCGAAACTGTAACCGACAATCAGTCTTTGTGGTTCACATTATTACCAATTAGAAATCAATATCCAGATTAAAACGGTGTTTCGAAGTGCTTTTGTCTTGATTTGCTTGATCATTGAGATCTTGGAACAGCATTGCTTTGCATATAGCTTTAGAAAATTGTAGGAAACCACGAATTGTGAGTTATTAAAAAAGTAGATCCTCTTGCTTGTTGGCTTTTGTGACTGTTATAAGGTGTGTCGTATTTATATATGTTAACGCTGTAAACATTGCAGAGCGAATACTGAGAGTGCTCGTTCTTCCTGCCGGGAGGCCTGCGTACTATCGGGTTGAACGTCTTCCTTCATTCCATAGGGAAGGTTTTTGCGAAACAACTGTGCAAATAAATAGCTGTCCCTGCTCGCCCCAAGTGCTCATAAGGTCAGATAGTATATAGTTTTTCTCTTTTTTAGTTGTTATAGAAATTGCCCATCCCTTTTGACCCTTATTTCTTGTCCCGGTTGAATATTTTGTGGAGGAGGAGGATTATATTAGGGGTCCCGCCCGGGCGCGTCCATAATTAAAGATCTGGACCCCTTTTTTAGGCCAAATTAACGCATAAATTGAACAATATTAATAAAATTTTACAAGGCGCTTGTTCATAAAAATTTTTAAAAAAATTCTTAAAATTACATTGATCGACCTATAGCTACTTTTTCACCTGCAGCACGAGGGCCGCGTCCCCGGGGATCTGCCTGGACACCTAAAACCCGAAATTCTTAAAACGAAAGGGCCGCAAGTGGCAGTTTAGCGGGCAGACGAAACTACCGTTTTTGAGGAACATAGTTGATCTTATATAACAAATCTTGGCACCGTCGGAGAGAGCTCGTCGTCCCGAATCTGTCGAGGGGTCGCAATCCCGAATCGGAGAATACTGGAACCCACAGGACTCGACACCAACTCGGTGAAACTTAATCATCACCATCATCATCTTTTTGTATTGAGACCTGGTCATCTTTCGGCTCCAGCGGGTGCGCCCTGACGAGACGCGTCTTTTGAAGTATCGTGCTCCCCTCTCCGATACGTACTTTTCGGGATATTCACGAAAAACGGAAAAAACCTCTATGTTAATGATTTTAAGGTCGAAATTTGTATACGCAACCGGAACCTAACCCAATTTTCGTATCATTTTATTTATTTTTGCAAGCTTTTTTGCTAAATAGCACCGGATTATATCCGAGAGGGACTATATATTTTGTATTTTGTGTTTGCTTCTCGAGGGCTCAGCATTTGCTTAGACAGGCTTTGATGATATTAAAAGATTTTTGTTTTTATCTGTGCAGGCATAATCGAATAATCGAATACTGGATTGAATGAACAAAATATTGAATTTGTTAGATATTGAATTTAATAGATTTATCAAATATTAAATTTATTAAATATTAAAATTTTTGCTATCTGTTTCTTTTTGAACAGTCATAAATTATATAGAAGCATAGAGTGTTGTGGGAAGGGAGTTTTGTATAGAATTCTGAGCCTACCTCACAAACGGCCGTCAAATCGAAACTGTAACCGACAATCAGTCTTTGTGGTTCACATTATTACCAATTAGAAATCAATATCCAGATTAAAACGGTGTTTCGAAGTGCTTTTGTCTTGATTTGCTTGATCATTGAGATCTTGGAACAGCATTGCTTTGCATATAGCTTTAGAAAATTGTAGGAAACCACGAATTGTGAGTTATTAAAAAAGTAGATCCTCTTGCTTGTTGGCTTTTGTGACTGTTATAAGGTGTGTCGTATTTATATATGTTAACGCTGTAAACATTGCAGAGCGAATACTGAGAGTGCTCGTTCTTCCTGCCGGGAGGCCTGCGTACTATCGGGTTGAACGTCTTCCTTCATTCCATAGGGAAGGTTTTTGCGAAACAACTGTGCAAATAAATAGCTGTCCCTGCTCGCCCCAAGTGCTCATAAGGTCAGATAGTATATAGTTTTTCTCTTTTTTAGTTGTTATAGAAATTGCCCATCCCTTTTGACCCTTATTTCTTGTCCCGGTTGAATATTTTGTGGAGGAGGAGGATTATATTAGGGGTCCCGCCCGGGCGCGTCCATAATTAAAGATCTGGACCCCTTTTTTAGGCCAAATTAACGCATAAATTGAACAATATTAATAAAATTTTACAAGGCGCTTGTTCATAAAAATTTTTAAAAAAATTCTTAAAATTACATTGATCGACCTATAGCTACTTTTTCACCTGCAGCACGAGGGCCGCGTCCCCGGGGATCTGCCTGGACACCTAAAACCCGAAATTCTTAAAACGAAAGGGCCGCAAGTGGCAGTTTAGCGGGCAGACGAAACTACCGTTTTTGAGGAACATAGTTGATCTTATATAACAAATCTTGGCACCGTCGGAGAGAGCTCGTCGTCCCGAATCTGTCGAGGGGTCGCAATCCCGAATCGGAGAATACTGGAACCCACAGGACTCGACACCAACTCGGTGAAACTTAATCATCACCATCATCATCTTTTTGTATTGAGACCTGGTCATCTTTCGGCTCCAGCGGGTGCGCCCTGACGAGACGCGTCTTTTGAAGTATCGTGCTCCCCTCTCCGATACGTACTTTTCGGGATATTCACGAAAAACGGAAAAAACCTCTATGTTAATGATTTTAAGGTCGAAATTTGTATACGCAACCGGAACCTAACCCAATTTTCGTATCATTTTATTTATTTTTGCAAGCTTTTTTGCTAAATAGCACCGGATTATATCCGAGAGGGACTATATATTTTGTATTTTGTGTTTGCTTCTCGAGGGCTCAGCATTTGCTTAGACAGGCTTTGATGATATTAAAAGATTTTTGTTTTTATCTGTGCAGGCATAATCGAATAATCGAATACTGGATTGAATGAACAAAATATTGAATTTGTTAGATATTGAATTTAATAGATTTATCAAATATTAAATTTATTAAATATTAAAATTTTTGCTATCTGTTTCTTTTTGAACAGTCATAAATTATATAGAAGCATAGAGTGTTGTGGGAAGGGAGTTTTGTATAGAATTCTGAGCCTACCTCACAAACGGCCGTCAAATCGAAACTGTAACCGACAATCAGTCTTTGTGGTTCACATTATTACCAATTAGAAATCAATATCCAGATTAAAACGGTGTTTCGAAGTGCTTTTGTCTTGATTTGCTTGATCATTGAGATCTTGGAACAGCATTGCTTTGCATATAGCTTTAGAAAATTGTAGGAAACCACGAATTGTGAGTTATTAAAAAAGTAGATCCTCTTGCTTGTTGGCTTTTGTGACTGTTATAAGGTGTGTCGTATTTATATATGTTAACGCTGTAAACATTGCAGAGCGAATACTGAGAGTGCTCGTTCTTCCTGCCGGGAGGCCTGCGTACTATCGGGTTGAACGTCTTCCTTCATTCCATAGGGAAGGTTTTTGCGAAACAACTGTGCAAATAAATAGCTGTCCCTGCTCGCCCCAAGTGCTCATAAGGTCAGATAGTATATAGTTTTTCTCTTTTTTAGTTGTTATAGAAATTGCCCATCCCTTTTGACCCTTATTTCTTGTCCCGGTTGAATATTTTGTGGAGGAGGAGGATTATATTAGGGGTCCCGCCCGGGCGCGTCCATAATTAAAGATCTGGACCCCTTTTTTAGGCCAAATTAACGCATAAATTGAACAATATTAATAAAATTTTACAAGGCGCTTGTTCATAAAAATTTTTAAAAAAATTCTTAAAATTACATTGATCGACCTATAGCTACTTTTTCACCTGCAGCACGAGGGCCGCGTCCCCGGGGATCTGCCTGGACACCTAAAACCCGAAATTCTTAAAACGAAAGGGCCGCAAGTGGCAGTTTAGCGGGCAGACGAAACTACCGTTTTTGAGGAACATAGTTGATCTTATATAACAAATCTTGGCACCGTCGGAGAGAGCTCGTCGTCCCGAATCTGTCGAGGGGTCGCAATCCCGAATCGGAGAATACTGGAACCCACAGGACTCGACACCAACTCGGTGAAACTTAATCATCACCATCATCATCTTTTTGTATTGAGACCTGGTCATCTTTCGGCTCCAGCGGGTGCGCCCTGACGAGACGCGTCTTTTGAAGTATCGTGCTCCCCTCTCCGATACGTACTTTTCGGGATATTCACGAAAAACGGAAAAAACCTCTATGTTAATGATTTTAAGGTCGAAATTTGTATACGCAACCGGAACCTAACCCAATTTTCGTATCATTTTATTTATTTTTGCAAGCTTTTTTGCTAAATAGCACCGGATTATATCCGAGAGGGACTATATATTTTGTATTTTGTGTTTGCTTCTCGAGGGCTCAGCATTTGCTTAGACAGGCTTTGATGATATTAAAAGATTTTTGTTTTTATCTGTGCAGGCATAATCGAATAATCGAATACTGGATTGAATGAACAAAATATTGAATTTGTTAGATATTGAATTTAATAGATTTATCAAATATTAAATTTATTAAATATTAAAATTTTTGCTATCTGTTTCTTTTTGAACAGTCATAAATTATATAGAAGCATAGAGTGTTGTGGGAAGGGAGTTTTGTATAGAATTCTGAGCCTACCTCACAAACGGCCGTCAAATCGAAACTGTAACCGACAATCAGTCTTTGTGGTTCACATTATTACCAATTAGAAATCAATATCCAGATTAAAACGGTGTTTCGAAGTGCTTTTGTCTTGATTTGCTTGATCATTGAGATCTTGGAACAGCATTGCTTTGCATATAGCTTTAGAAAATTGTAGGAAACCACGAATTGTGAGTTATTAAAAAAGTAGATCCTCTTGCTTGTTGGCTTTTGTGACTGTTATAAGGTGTGTCGTATTTATATATGTTAACGCTGTAAACATTGCAGAGCGAATACTGAGAGTGCTCGTTCTTCCTGCCGGGAGGCCTGCGTACTATCGGGTTGAACGTCTTCCTTCATTCCATAGGGAAGGTTTTTGCGAAACAACTGTGCAAATAAATAGCTGTCCCTGCTCGCCCCAAGTGCTCATAAGGTCAGATAGTATATAGTTTTTCTCTTTTTTAGTTGTTATAGAAATTGCCCATCCCTTTTGACCCTTATTTCTTGTCCCGGTTGAATATTTTGTGGAGGAGGAGGATTATATTAGGGGTCCCGCCCGGGCGCGTCCATAATTAAAGATCTGGACCCCTTTTTTAGGCCAAATTAACGCATAAATTGAACAATATTAATAAAATTTTACAAGGCGCTTGTTCATAAAAATTTTTAAAAAAATTCTTAAAATTACATTGATCGACCTATAGCTACTTTTTCACCTGCAGCACGAGGGCCGCGTCCCCGGGGATCTGCCTGGACACCTAAAACCCGAAATTCTTAAAACGAAAGGGCCGCAAGTGGCAGTTTAGCGGGCAGACGAAACTACCGTTTTTGAGGAACATAGTTGATCTTATATAACAAATCTTGGCACCGTCGGAGAGAGCTCGTCGTCCCGAATCTGTCGAGGGGTCGCAATCCCGAATCGGAGAATACTGGAACCCACAGGACTCGACACCAACTCGGTGAAACTTAATCATCACCATCATCATCTTTTTGTATTGAGACCTGGTCATCTTTCGGCTCCAGCGGGTGCGCCCTGACGAGACGCGTCTTTTGAAGTATCGTGCTCCCCTCTCCGATACGTACTTTTCGGGATATTCACGAAAAACGGAAAAAACCTCTATGTTAATGATTTTAAGGTCGAAATTTGTATACGCAACCGGAACCTAACCCAATTTTCGTATCATTTTATTTATTTTTGCAAGCTTTTTTGCTAAATAGCACCGGATTATATCCGAGAGGGACTATATATTTTGTATTTTGTGTTTGCTTCTCGAGGGCTCAGCATTTGCTTAGACAGGCTTTGATGATATTAAAAGATTTTTGTTTTTATCTGTGCAGGCATAATCGAATAATCGAATACTGGATTGAATGAACAAAATATTGAATTTGTTAGATATTGAATTTAATAGATTTATCAAATATTAAATTTATTAAATATTAAAATTTTTGCTATCTGTTTCTTTTTGAACAGTCATAAATTATATAGAAGCATAGAGTGTTGTGGGAAGGGAGTTTTGTATAGAATTCTGAGCCTACCTCACAAACGGCCGTCAAATCGAAACTGTAACCGACAATCAGTCTTTGTGGTTCACATTATTACCAATTAGAAATCAATATCCAGATTAAAACGGTGTTTCGAAGTGCTTTTGTCTTGATTTGCTTGATCATTGAGATCTTGGAACAGCATTGCTTTGCATATAGCTTTAGAAAATTGTAGGAAACCACGAATTGTGAGTTATTAAAAAAGTAGATCCTCTTGCTTGTTGGCTTTTGTGACTGTTATAAGGTGTGTCGTATTTATATATGTTAACGCTGTAAACATTGCAGAGCGAATACTGAGAGTGCTCGTTCTTCCTGCCGGGAGGCCTGCGTACTATCGGGTTGAACGTCTTCCTTCATTCCATAGGGAAGGTTTTTGCGAAACAACTGTGCAAATAAATAGCTGTCCCTGCTCGCCCCAAGTGCTCATAAGGTCAGATAGTATATAGTTTTTCTCTTTTTTAGTTGTTATAGAAATTGCCCATCCCTTTTGACCCTTATTTCTTGTCCCGGTTGAATATTTTGTGGAGGAGGAGGATTATATTAGGGGTCCCGCCCGGGCGCGTCCATAATTAAAGATCTGGACCCCTTTTTTAGGCCAAATTAACGCATAAATTGAACAATATTAATAAAATTTTACAAGGCGCTTGTTCATAAAAATTTTTAAAAAAATTCTTAAAATTACATTGATCGACCTATAGCTACTTTTTCACCTGCAGCACGAGGGCCGCGTCCCCGGGGATCTGCCTGGACACCTAAAACCCGAAATTCTTAAAACGAAAGGGCCGCAAGTGGCAGTTTAGCGGGCAGACGAAACTACCGTTTTTGAGGAACATAGTTGATCTTATATAACAAATCTTGGCACCGTCGGAGAGAGCTCGTCGTCCCGAATCTGTCGAGGGGTCGCAATCCCGAATCGGAGAATACTGGAACCCACAGGACTCGACACCAACTCGGTGAAACTTAATCATCACCATCATCATCTTTTTGTATTGAGACCTGGTCATCTTTCGGCTCCAGCGGGTGCGCCCTGACGAGACGCGTCTTTTGAAGTATCGTGCTCCCCTCTCCGATACGTACTTTTCGGGATATTCACGAAAAACGGAAAAAACCTCTATGTTAATGATTTTAAGGTCGAAATTTGTATACGCAACCGGAACCTAACCCAATTTTCGTATCATTTTATTTATTTTTGCAAGCTTTTTTGCTAAATAGCACCGGATTATATCCGAGAGGGACTATATATTTTGTATTTTGTGTTTGCTTCTCGAGGGCTCAGCATTTGCTTAGACAGGCTTTGATGATATTAAAAGATTTTTGTTTTTATCTGTGCAGGCATAATCGAATAATCGAATACTGGATTGAATGAACAAAATATTGAATTTGTTAGATATTGAATTTAATAGATTTATCAAATATTAAATTTATTAAATATTAAAATTTTTGCTATCTGTTTCTTTTTGAACAGTCATAAATTATATAGAAGCATAGAGTGTTGTGGGAAGGGAGTTTTGTATAGAATTCTGAGCCTACCTCACAAACGGCCGTCAAATCGAAACTGTAACCGACAATCAGTCTTTGTGGTTCACATTATTACCAATTAGAAATCAATATCCAGATTAAAACGGTGTTTCGAAGTGCTTTTGTCTTGATTTGCTTGATCATTGAGATCTTGGAACAGCATTGCTTTGCATATAGCTTTAGAAAATTGTAGGAAACCACGAATTGTGAGTTATTAAAAAAGTAGATCCTCTTGCTTGTTGGCTTTTGTGACTGTTATAAGGTGTGTCGTATTTATATATGTTAACGCTGTAAACATTGCAGAGCGAATACTGAGAGTGCTCGTTCTTCCTGCCGGGAGGCCTGCGTACTATCGGGTTGAACGTCTTCCTTCATTCCATAGGGAAGGTTTTTGCGAAACAACTGTGCAAATAAATAGCTGTCCCTGCTCGCCCCAAGTGCTCATAAGGTCAGATAGTATATAGTTTTTCTCTTTTTTAGTTGTTATAGAAATTGCCCATCCCTTTTGACCCTTATTTCTTGTCCCGGTTGAATATTTTGTGGAGGAGGAGGATTATATTAGGGGTCCCGCCCGGGCGCGTCCATAATTAAAGATCTGGACCCCTTTTTTAGGCCAAATTAACGCATAAATTGAACAATATTAATAAAATTTTACAAGGCGCTTGTTCATAAAAATTTTTAAAAAAATTCTTAAAATTACATTGATCGACCTATAGCTACTTTTTCACCTGCAGCACGAGGGCCGCGTCCCCGGGGATCTGCCTGGACACCTAAAACCCGAAATTCTTAAAACGAAAGGGCCGCAAGTGGCAGTTTAGCGGGCAGACGAAACTACCGTTTTTGAGGAACATAGTTGATCTTATATAACAAATCTTGGCACCGTCGGAGAGAGCTCGTCGTCCCGAATCTGTCGAGGGGTCGCAATCCCGAATCGGAGAATACTGGAACCCACAGGACTCGACACCAACTCGGTGAAACTTAATCATCACCATCATCATCTTTTTGTATTGAGACCTGGTCATCTTTCGGCTCCAGCGGGTGCGCCCTGACGAGACGCGTCTTTTGAAGTATCGTGCTCCCCTCTCCGATACGTACTTTTCGGGATATTCACGAAAAACGGAAAAAACCTCTATGTTAATGATTTTAAGGTCGAAATTTGTATACGCAACCGGAACCTAACCCAATTTTCGTATCATTTTATTTATTTTTGCAAGCTTTTTTGCTAAATAGCACCGGATTATATCCGAGAGGGACTATATATTTTGTATTTTGTGTTTGCTTCTCGAGGGCTCAGCATTTGCTTAGACAGGCTTTGATGATATTAAAAGATTTTTGTTTTTATCTGTGCAGGCATAATCGAATAATCGAATACTGGATTGAATGAACAAAATATTGAATTTGTTAGATATTGAATTTAATAGATTTATCAAATATTAAATTTATTAAATATTAAAATTTTTGCTATCTGTTTCTTTTTGAACAGTCATAAATTATATAGAAGCATAGAGTGTTGTGGGAAGGGAGTTTTGTATAGAATTCTGAGCCTACCTCACAAACGGCCGTCAAATCGAAACTGTAACCGACAATCAGTCTTTGTGGTTCACATTATTACCAATTAGAAATCAATATCCAGATTAAAACGGTGTTTCGAAGTGCTTTTGTCTTGATTTGCTTGATCATTGAGATCTTGGAACAGCATTGCTTTGCATATAGCTTTAGAAAATTGTAGGAAACCACGAATTGTGAGTTATTAAAAAAGTAGATCCTCTTGCTTGTTGGCTTTTGTGACTGTTATAAGGTGTGTCGTATTTATATATGTTAACGCTGTAAACATTGCAGAGCGAATACTGAGAGTGCTCGTTCTTCCTGCCGGGAGGCCTGCGTACTATCGGGTTGAACGTCTTCCTTCATTCCATAGGGAAGGTTTTTGCGAAACAACTGTGCAAATAAATAGCTGTCCCTGCTCGCCCCAAGTGCTCATAAGGTCAGATAGTATATAGTTTTTCTCTTTTTTAGTTGTTATAGAAATTGCCCATCCCTTTTGACCCTTATTTCTTGTCCCGGTTGAATATTTTGTGGAGGAGGAGGATTATATTAGGGGTCCCGCCCGGGCGCGTCCATAATTAAAGATCTGGACCCCTTTTTTAGGCCAAATTAACGCATAAATTGAACAATATTAATAAAATTTTACAAGGCGCTTGTTCATAAAAATTTTTAAAAAAATTCTTAAAATTACATTGATCGACCTATAGCTACTTTTTCACCTGCAGCACGAGGGCCGCGTCCCCGGGGATCTGCCTGGACACCTAAAACCCGAAATTCTTAAAACGAAAGGGCCGCAAGTGGCAGTTTAGCGGGCAGACGAAACTACCGTTTTTGAGGAACATAGTTGATCTTATATAACAAATCTTGGCACCGTCGGAGAGAGCTCGTCGTCCCGAATCTGTCGAGGGGTCGCAATCCCGAATCGGAGAATACTGGAACCCACAGGACTCGACACCAACTCGGTGAAACTTAATCATCACCATCATCATCTTTTTGTATTGAGACCTGGTCATCTTTCGGCTCCAGCGGGTGCGCCCTGACGAGACGCGTCTTTTGAAGTATCGTGCTCCCCTCTCCGATACGTACTTTTCGGGATATTCACGAAAAACGGAAAAAACCTCTATGTTAATGATTTTAAGGTCGAAATTTGTATACGCAACCGGAACCTAACCCAATTTTCGTATCATTTTATTTATTTTTGCAAGCTTTTTTGCTAAATAGCACCGGATTATATCCGAGAGGGACTATATATTTTGTATTTTGTGTTTGCTTCTCGAGGGCTCAGCATTTGCTTAGACAGGCTTTGATGATATTAAAAGATTTTTGTTTTTATCTGTGCAGGCATAATCGAATAATCGAATACTGGATTGAATGAACAAAATATTGAATTTGTTAGATATTGAATTTAATAGATTTATCAAATATTAAATTTATTAAATATTAAAATTTTTGCTATCTGTTTCTTTTTGAACAGTCATAAATTATATAGAAGCATAGAGTGTTGTGGGAAGGGAGTTTTGTATAGAATTCTGAGCCTACCTCACAAACGGCCGTCAAATCGAAACTGTAACCGACAATCAGTCTTTGTGGTTCACATTATTACCAATTAGAAATCAATATCCAGATTAAAACGGTGTTTCGAAGTGCTTTTGTCTTGATTTGCTTGATCATTGAGATCTTGGAACAGCATTGCTTTGCATATAGCTTTAGAAAATTGTAGGAAACCACGAATTGTGAGTTATTAAAAAAGTAGATCCTCTTGCTTGTTGGCTTTTGTGACTGTTATAAGGTGTGTCGTATTTATATATGTTAACGCTGTAAACATTGCAGAGCGAATACTGAGAGTGCTCGTTCTTCCTGCCGGGAGGCCTGCGTACTATCGGGTTGAACGTCTTCCTTCATTCCATAGGGAAGGTTTTTGCGAAACAACTGTGCAAATAAATAGCTGTCCCTGCTCGCCCCAAGTGCTCATAAGGTCAGATAGTATATAGTTTTTCTCTTTTTTAGTTGTTATAGAAATTGCCCATCCCTTTTGACCCTTATTTCTTGTCCCGGTTGAATATTTTGTGGAGGAGGAGGATTATATTAGGGGTCCCGCCCGGGCGCGTCCATAATTAAAGATCTGGACCCCTTTTTTAGGCCAAATTAACGCATAAATTGAACAATATTAATAAAATTTTACAAGGCGCTTGTTCATAAAAATTTTTAAAAAAATTCTTAAAATTACATTGATCGACCTATAGCTACTTTTTCACCTGCAGCACGAGGGCCGCGTCCCCGGGGATCTGCCTGGACACCTAAAACCCGAAATTCTTAAAACGAAAGGGCCGCAAGTGGCAGTTTAGCGGGCAGACGAAACTACCGTTTTTGAGGAACATAGTTGATCTTATATAACAAATCTTGGCACCGTCGGAGAGAGCTCGTCGTCCCGAATCTGTCGAGGGGTCGCAATCCCGAATCGGAGAATACTGGAACCCACAGGACTCGACACCAACTCGGTGAAACTTAATCATCACCATCATCATCTTTTTGTATTGAGACCTGGTCATCTTTCGGCTCCAGCGGGTGCGCCCTGACGAGACGCGTCTTTTGAAGTATCGTGCTCCCCTCTCCGATACGTACTTTTCGGGATATTCACGAAAAACGGAAAAAACCTCTATGTTAATGATTTTAAGGTCGAAATTTGTATACGCAACCGGAACCTAACCCAATTTTCGTATCATTTTATTTATTTTTGCAAGCTTTTTTGCTAAATAGCACCGGATTATATCCGAGAGGGACTATAGCCACAAGCACGGGAGGTGTGGATTGAGCTCTCGAGAAGGAAATTTTTGGTGTTCGATTCTGTGTGCGTCTGAAATATATGTGATCTGATATTAGAATATAAAAAATTATTTTGAAAAATTTTTGTAAAAATTTCGGAAAAGTTAAAGAGTCATTATATTATTCTGTACATGTTTTACTGATCTATACATAGAATTAAGCGTGTTGGGAACACTTCTCGTGGGGTATTTTCGCGGTTTTTCTTCTTGGTCTTGACATCTTCTGTTCCTCACCTCTTCCTGCTTCCTCCGGGCGTGTTGCTCGTTCCTGCTGTCTCCTTTCTGCGCGCTGCTCCTTCTCTGCCTAATAATTATTGCTGGGGGAATAAGATATGAATGATTAGGCAAAAATTAGAGATAATGTGATTATAACTTGTTGTGAATGTGTGAATATGAGTGTTTAAAAATAAAGTAGGTGTACGTACCTGAGCCGTGTCTTCTCCCGGTCTTCTCCTTGTGCCTGGGCGTTGCTTGTTGTCCTTCTTCCGCTATTGCTGTTTCTTCCTGTCCCGTTCTTCCTCCTGCTGTCACAACCTGAAACATAAAAGTTAACAGTTAAAAATGCCGAGAAATAAACAGAAATGCACTGATGCCGGAAAAGCGGTAGCTGCTCGGACGGGGGGGGAGAGAGAGGCAGAGGCAAAGGCCTCCCCTCCGGTTTTTAAACCGAATGTTGGGGGACCGAAACCGGACGCCTCGACTCCTGACTCAGAGCATGCTGCTCTGAAGAGGATTGCTGAAGATGAGGCAGTCTTCAAGGCTGGCCAGTTGCTCGTTGAGTTCAAGAGGGCAATGGACGAAGCTGGGGAAATTAAGCGAGAGAGTAAAATAGTGATGCTGATGTCTACTCATGACATGTATGAAATTGTCAAGGCTGTCTCTGAATCCAGATCGCGGGTGAAGGCGGAACTGGAGGTGGAGAGAGTCAGGGCTGCCCAAGAGTTGGCTCGAGTGGGGCAAATCCATGCAGCTGAGATTGCGAAGCTGCATAAACAACTTGAAAATACCCAGGAGATGGTAGACTCTACGAGAGAAATAAACAAGGCGGTTGTTGCACTGGAGGGGGCGGTCTCGGTGATGTCCTCGCGGTCCGAGGAGCTCGCTGTTATGCTGGGGACGATCAGCACGGAGGTAGCGAATCTCCCCGCCATCAGGGGGGAGATCGCGGAACTGAAGGCTGAGGCGTCCTTGGCGACAGCGGCTGCTCGGGCGGTGGTGGACGGGGTGGGGCAGGCCAGGAGCGACATACAGGTGTCTAAAGACACTGTTGTACAGGCCCTTGAACCCATCCGGGAAGTGCTGGAGTCGTCCCGCCAGGAGGGAAGGGAGTTGAGGGAGGGGGGGGAGATTGGGAGTGTGGGCCGGGGACTGACGGCAGAGGAAAGTTCACGGATTAAGGGACCTGTAGGGGCGGCAGCGGGATTCATGAGGTCCTATAGCAGCGTGGTGGCAACGCCACGGCACACGCTGCTGGTGGAAGCCCTGGACCCGCTGTCGGCTGAGCAGGTCATAGATAAGGTTAAAAGGGAAGTGGACGTCATCGGGATGGGGGTCGGGATTCATGGCATCAGGAAGTGCCGTGATAGCCGGGTCGCCATCTCGCTGGGGTCCACTTCGGACAGGGACAAGCTCGGGGAGGCCATCACTGGAATGGGCCGCATGACAGTGGTGGCCCCCAAAGCTAAAAATCCACTAATCAGGCTGGTCGGGGTTACTCCGGACCTGACAGATGTCAGGTTACAGGAGGCCCTGACCAAACAAAATGAGGACCTGCTGAAGGATATCCCGGCGGATCAGAGAAACATAAGGGTTGTGCGAAGAATCAGGGGGCGTAGAGACGGGCTGCAGCATGTGGTGCTGGAGGTTGGTCCGGCGCTTTGGGGCTGCCTGGAGGGCCGAAGGCTACGCCTCGGCTACCAGGTGGTGCTGGCGGTGGACCAATCTCCGGTACTCCAGTGCTACAAGTGCATGGGGTACGGGCACAGGTTCGGGGACTGCCGGGCGGAGAGGGAGAGCTGCGGCTTTTGTGGTGAATCCCACGACACCCGGCAGTGCCCAAAACGGCAAGGTGCCCCAAATTGCATTAACTGCATGAGGGTCCAAGACAGGGTAAAGAGTCCCAAAGACTGCCGCCATCCTGCATACAGCGCGGATTGTC
>JAUDJH010000059.1:0-60000 GCA_036320925.1 Automeris io | reverse complement strand
GGGCCGCTTCCCCGGGGATCTGCCTGGACACCTAAAACCCGTGATTTATAAAACGAAAGGGCCGGAAGTGGCAGTTTAGCGGGCGGACGAAAGTACTGTTTTTGAGGAACATATCTGATTTTATATAATAAATTTTGGCACTATCGGAGAGAGCTCATCGTCGCGAATCAGCCGAGGGGTCGCAATCCCGAATCCGAGAATACTGGAACCCACAGGACCCAACACTACGTCGGTGAAACATAATCATCACCATCATCATCTTTTTATATTGAGACCTGCTCATCTTTCAGCTCCAGCGTGTGCGCCCTTACGAGACGCGACTTTTGACGTATCGTGCTCCTCTCTCCGATAAGTACTTCTCGAGATAATCACGAAAAACTGAAAAAACGAGCTAACCTAACCTAACCTAACCTAACCTAACCTAACCTAAACCTAACCTAACCTAACAATCTTTTGTGGAGTAGGAGGATTATATTAGGGATCCCGCCCTGGCACGTCCATAATTAAAGATCTGGACCCCTTTTTTAGGCCAAATTAACACATAAATTGAACATAGTAATAAAATTTTACAAGGCGCTTTTTCATATTTAAGTTTAAAAAAATTCTGAAAATTACATTATTCGACCTATAGCTTTTTTTTTCACCTGCAGCACGAGGGCCGCTTCCCCGGGGATCTGCCTGGACACCTAAAACCCGTGATTTATAAAACGAAAGGGCCGGAAGTGGCAGTTTAGCGGGCGGACGAAAGTACTGTTTTTGAGGAACATATCTGATTTTATATAATAAATTTTGGCACTATCGGAGAGAGCTCATCGTCGCGAATCAGCCGAGGGGTCGCAATCCCGAATCCGAGAATACTGGAACCCACAGGACCCAACACTACGTCGGTGAAACATAATCATCACCATCATCATCTTTTTATATTGAGACCTGCTCATCTTTCAGCTCCAGCGTGTGCGCCCTTACGAGACGCGACTTTTGACGTATCGTGCTCCTCTCTCCGATAAGTACTTCTCGAGATAATCACGAAAAACTGAAAAAACGAGCTAACCTAACCTAACCTAACCTAACCTAAACCTAACCTAACCTAACAATCTTTTGTGGAGTAGGAGGATTATATTAGGGATCCCGCCCTGGCACGTCCATAATTAAAGATCTGGACCCCTTTTTTAGGCCAAATTAACACATAAATTGAACATAGTAATAAAATTTTACAAGGCGCTTTTTCATATTTAAGTTTAAAAAAATTCTGAAAATTACATTATTCGACCTATAGCTTTTTTTTTCACCTGCAGCACGAGGGCCGCTTCCCCGGGGATCTGCCTGGACACCTAAAACCCGTGATTTATAAAACGAAAGGGCCGGAAGTGGCAGTTTAGCGGGCGGACGAAAGTACTGTTTTTGAGGAACATATCTGATTTTATATAATAAATTTTGGCACTATCGGAGAGAGCTCATCGTCGCGAATCAGCCGAGGGGTCGCAATCCCGAATCCGAGAATACTGGAACCCACAGGACCCAACACTACGTCGGTGAAACATAATCATCACCATCATCATCTTTTTATATTGAGACCTGCTCATCTTTCAGCTCCAGCGTGTGCGCCCTTACGAGACGCGACTTTTGACGTATCGTGCTCCTCTCTCCGATAAGTACTTCTCGAGATAATCACGAAAAACTGAAAAAACGAGCTAACCTAACCTAACCTAACCTAACCTAAACCTAACCTAACCTAACAATCTTTTGTGGAGTAGGAGGATTATATTAGGGATCCCGCCCTGGCACGTCCATAATTAAAGATCTGGACCCCTTTTTTAGGCCAAATTAACACATAAATTGAACATAGTAATAAAATTTTACAAGGCGCTTTTTCATATTTAAGTTTAAAAAAATTCTGAAAATTACATTATTCGACCCATAGCTTTTTTTTTCACCTGCAGCACGAGGGCCGCTTCCCCGGGGATCTGCCTGGACACCTAAAACCCGTGATTTATAAAACGAAAGGGCCGGAAGTGGCAGTTTAGCGGGCGGACGAAAGTACTGTTTTTGAGGAACATATCTGATTTTATATAATAAATTTTGGCACTATCGGAGAGAGCTCATCGTCGCGAATCAGCCGAGGGGTCGCAATCCCGAATCCGAGAATACTGGAACCCACAGGACCCAACACTACGTCGGTGAAACATAATCATCACCATCATCATCTTTTTATATTGAGACCTGCTCATCTTTCAGCTCCAGCGTGTGCGCCCTTACGAGACGCGACTTTTGACGTATCGTGCTCCTCTCTCCGATAAGTACTTCTCGAGATAATCACGAAAAACTGAAAAAACGAGCTAACCTAACCTAACCTAACCTAACCTAACCTAACCTAAACCTTTTTTTTTTTTTTTTTTTTTTTTTTTTTTTTACTTGGGGAAAATCCTCATGGGACCGTCTCGGTCGCACGGGGGGTTGCACGAAACCGAGGTGTGTCGGACTTGTACCGACTAAAAACCCCAAGGTGACTTCTTCTGCGCATTGACGGGGACCGCGGGACCTGTAATCAATTCGCCGCAGCCCCGTCGCGCCGCGCCCGCTGGGCACAAACTCGGAGGAAGATATCTTCCCCGACACTGCTCATTGTATTTAGGCAGAGCACGTCACAATGCTCTGCCTACTTCTTGAGGGTCACTAACCAGTCGTTCAGGGCCCCCACCCTGAGCGGCCGCGACCCCAAAGGCATCAGCCAACCGGTCGTGGATCGACCGATCGGCTGGTACTGATGTGCCGGGGCGGTTGCCGGCACCCCGGTGTCTTCTTCGAGCGGCCTTCTGCCGCTCTCGCTCTGCGGCCTCCTTCTGGGACATGACGTCTTCACAGAAGGAGACCACGGCCCTCCAGTTGTCATATCCTGCCAGCATGGCCGACACCACTGCTGGCAGGGAGAGGTCGTGTCCGATCCTTTGGACCAGGACCCGCCGCTCGCTGCCCCACGCCGGGCAATGTGCGAGCGTATGTTGGGCGGAATCCAGGTCCGAACAGCAGTGGTAGCACTGGGTCGTTACTTCTCGTCCAAACCTGCACAGGTACTCAGGGAAACATCCGTGTCCCGTAAGTACCTGTGTCAGGTGGTAGGTGACGTGATACCTACTATTAAACCAGGCTTCGAGGTTCGGCAGAATGGCACCGACCACGCGCTGGCGCATGCACCGCACCTCATCCAGCTGCATGCGCCAAATTCTTAGGGCTGATCGGCGTTCTTCTGCCTTCAGCTTTTCGAGCGCCAGGGGAGGCACGCTTTCGCCTCTCAGACGGAATTCGCGGACTCGGTTGAATACTGCCGAGTCCACTTCCGCCTGGATACTGAAGGGCAGAAAGCGTGCCAGGATCGTCGCCGCCTCATATGAGATTGTTCTGTAGCCGCGTGCGATCCGTATGGCCATTAACCGCTGCAGGCTGTGTATCTTCTGTCTGCAGCGGCGGATGCGCAGCCTGTGCCCCCAGACTGGCGCCCCATAAAGGGTCACGGATCGCACGACTCCGGCATAACCTAACCTAAACCTAACCTAACCTAACAATCTTTTGTGGAGTAGGAGGATTATATTAGGGATCCCGCCCTGGCACGTCCATAATTAAAGATCTGGACCCCTTTTTTAGGCCAAATTAACACATAAATTGAACATAGTAATAAAATTTTACAAGGCGCTTTTTCATATTTAAGTTTAAAAAAATTCTGAAAATTACATTATTCGACCTATAGCTTTTTTTTTCACCTGCAGCACGAGGGCCGCTTCCCCGGGGATCTGCCTGGACACCTAAAACCCGTGATTTATAAAACGAAAGGGCCGGAAGTGGCAGTTTAGCGGGCGGACGAAAGTACTGTTTTTGAGGAACATATCTGATTTTATATAATAAATTTTGGCACTATCGGAGAGAGCTCATCGTCGCGAATCAGCCGAGGGGTCGCAATCCCGAATCCGAGAATACTGGAACCCACAGGACCCAACACTACGTCGGTGAAACATAATCATCACCATCATCATCTTTTTATATTGAGACCTGCTCATCTTTAAGCTCCAGCGTGTGCGCCCTTACGAGACGCGACTTTTGACGTATCGTGCTCCTCTCTCCGATAAGTACTTCTCGAGATAATCACGAAAAACTGAAAAAACGAGCTAACCTAACCTAACCTAACCTAACCTAAACCTAACCTAACCTAACAATCTTTTGTGGAGTAGGAGGATTATATTAGGGATCCCGCCCTGGCACGTCCATAATTAAAGATCTGGACCCCTTTTTTAGGCCAAATTAACACATAAATTGAACATAGTAATAAAATTTTACAAGGCGCTTTTTCATATTTAAGTTTAAAAAAATTCTGAAAATTACATTATTCGACCTATAGCTTTTTTTTTCACCTGCAGCACGAGGGCCGCTTCCCCGGGGATCTGCCTGGACACCTAAAACCCGTGATTTATAAAACGAAAGGGCCGGAAGTGGCAGTTTAGCGGGCGGACGAAAGTACTGTTTTTGAGGAACATATCTGATTTTATATAATAAATTTTGGCACTATCGGAGAGAGCTCATCGTCGCGAATCAGCCGAGGGGTCGCAATCCCGAATCCGAGAATACTGGAACCCACAGGACCCAACACTACGTCGGTGAAACATAATCATCACCATCATCATCTTTTTATATTGAGACCTGCTCATCTTTCAGCTCCAGCGTGTGCGCCCTTACGAGACGCGACTTTTGACGTATCGTGCTCCTCTCTCCGATAAGTACTTCTCGAGATAATCACGAAAAACTGAAAAAACGAGCTAACCTAACCTAACCTAACCTAACCTAACCTAACCTAAACCTAACCTAACCTAACAATCTTTTGTGGAGTAGGAGGATTATATTAGGGATCCCGCCCTGGCACGTCCATAATTAAAGATCTGGACCCCTTTTTTAGGCCAAATTAACACATAAATTGAACATAGTAATAAAATTTTACAAGGCGCTTTTTCATATTTAAGTTTAAAAAAATTCTGAAAATTACATTATTCGACCTATAGCTTTTTTTTTCACCTGCAGCACGAGGGCCGCTTCCCCGGGGATCTGCCTGGACACCTAAAACCCGTGATTTATAAAACGAAAGGGCCGGAAGTGGCAGTTTAGCGGGCGGACGAAAGTACTGTTTTTGAGGAACATATCTGATTTTATATAATAAATTTTGGCACTATCGGAGAGAGCTCATCGTCGCGAATCAGCCGAGGGGTCGCAATCCCGAATCCGAGAATACTGGAACCCACAGGACCCAACACTACGTCGGTGAAACATAATCATCACCATCATCATCTTTTTATATTGAGACCTGCTCATCTTTCAGCTCCAGCGTGTGCGCCCTTACGAGACGCGACTTTTGACGTATCGTGCTCCTCTCTCCGATAAGTACTTCTCGAGATAATCACGAAAAACTGAAAAAACGAGCTAACCTAACCTAACCTAACCTAACCTAACCTAACCTAAACCTAACCTAACCTAACAATCTTTTGTGGAGTAGGAGGATTATATTAGGGATCCCGCCCTGGCACGTCCATAATTAAAGATCTGGACCCCTTTTTTAGGCCAAATTAACACATAAATTGAACATAGTAATAAAATTTTACAAGGCGCTTTTTCATATTTAAGTTTAAAAAAATTCTGAAAATTACATTATTCGACCTATAGCTTTTTTTTTCACCTGCAGCACGAGGGCCGCTTCCCCGGGGATCTGCCTGGACACCTAAAACCCGTGATTTATAAAACGAATGGGCCGGAAGTGGCAGTTTAGCGGGCGGACGAAAGTACTGTTTTTGAGGAACATATCTGATTTTATATAATAAATTTTGGCACTATCGGAGAGAGCTCATCGTCGCGAATCAGCCGAGGGGTCGCAATCCCGAATCCGAGAATACTGGAACCCACAGGACCCAACACTACGTCGGTGAAACATAATCATCACCATCATCATCTTTTTATATTGAGACCTGCTCATCTTTCAGCTCCAGCGTGTGCGCCCTTACGAGACGCGACTTTTGACGTATCGTGCTCCTCTCTCCGATAAGTACTTCTCGAGATAATCACGAAAAACTGAAAAAACGAGCTAACCTAACCTAACCTAACCTAACCTAACCTAACCTAAACCTAACCTAACCTAACAATCTTTTGTGGAGTAGGAGGATTATATTAGGGATCCCGCCCTGGCACGTCCATAATTAAAGATCTGGACCCCTTTTTTAGGCCAAATTAACACATAAATTGAACATAGTAATAAAATTTTACAAGGCGCTTTTTCATATTTAAGTTTAAAAAAATTCTGAAAATTACATTATTCGACCTATAGCTTTTTTTTTCACCTGCAGCACGAGGGCCGCTTCCCCGGGGATCTGCCTGGACACCTAAAACCCGTGATTTATAAAACGAAAGGGCCGGAAGTGGCAGTTTAGCGGGCGGACGAAAGTACTGTTTTTGAGGAACATATCTGATTTTATATAATAAATTTTGGCACTATCGGAGAGAGCTCATCGTCGCGAATCAGCCGAGGGGTCGCAATCCCGAATCCGAGAATACTGGAACCCACAGGACCCAACACTACGTCGGTGAAACATAATCATCACCATCATCATCTTTTTATATTGAGACCTGCTCATCTTTCAGCTCCAGCGTGTGCGCCCTTACGAGACGCGACTTTTGACGTATCGTGCTCCTCTCTCCGATAAGTACTTCTCGAGATAATCACGAAAAACTGAAAAAACGAGCTAACCTAACCTAACCTAACCTAACCTAACCTAACCTAAACCTAACCTAACCTAACAATCTTTTGTGGAGTAGGAGGATTATATTAGGGATCCCGCCCTGGCACGTCCATAATTAAAGATCTGGACCCCTTTTTTAGGCCAAATTAACACATAAATTGAACATAGTAATAAAATTTTACAAGGCGCTTTTTCATATTTAAGTTTAAAAAAATTCTGAAAATTACATTATTCGACCTATAGCTTTTTTTTTCACCTGCAGCACGAGGGCCGCTTCCCCGGGGATCTGCCTGGACACCTAAAACCCGTGATTTATAAAACGAATGGGCCGGAAGTGGCAGTTTAGCGGGCGGACGAAAGTACTGTTTTTGAGGAACATATCTGATTTTATATAATAAATTTTGGCACTATCGGAGAGAGCTCATCGTCGCGAATCAGCCGAGGGGTCGCAATCCCGAATCCGAGAATACTGGAACCCACAGGACCCAACACTACGTCGGTGAAACATAATCATCACCATCATCATCTTTTTATATTGAGACCTGCTCATCTTTCAGCTCCAGCGTGTGCGCCCTTACGAGACGCGACTTTTGACGTATCGTGCTCCTCTCTCCGATAAGTACTTCTCGAGATAATCACGAAAAACTGAAAAAACGAGCTAACCTAACCTAACCTAACCTAACCTAACCTAACCTAAACCTAACCTAACCTAACAATCTTTTGTGGAGTAGGAGGATTATATTAGGGATCCCGCCCTGGCACGTCCATAATTAAAGATCTGGACCCCTTTTTTAGGCCAAATTAACACATAAATTGAACATAGTAATAAAATTTTACAAGGCGCTTTTTCATATTTAAGTTTAAAAAAATTCTGAAAATTACATTATTCGACCTATAGCTTTTTTTTTCACCTGCAGCACGAGGGCCGCTTCCCCGGGGATCTGCCTGGACACCTAAAACCCGTGATTTATAAAACGAAAGGGCCGGAAGTGGCAGTTTAGCGGGCGGACGAAAGTACTGTTTTTGAGGAACATATCTGATTTTATATAATAAATTTTGGCACTATCGGAGAGAGCTCATCGTCGCGAATCAGCCGAGGGGTCGCAATCCCGAATCCGAGAATACTGGAACCCACAGGACCCAACACTACGTCGGTGAAACATAATCATCACCATCATCATCTTTTTATATTGAGACCTGCTCATCTTTCAGCTCCAGCGTGTGCGCCCTTACGAGACGCGACTTTTGACGTATCGTGCTCCTCTCTCCGATAAGTACTTCTCGAGATAATCACGAAAAACTGAAAAAACGAGCTAACCTAACCTAACCTAACCTAACCTAACCTAACCTAAACCTAACCTAACCTAACAATCTTTTGTGGAGTAGGAGGATTATATTAGGGATCCCGCCCTGGCACGTCCATAATTAAAGATCTGGACCCCTTTTTTAGGCCAAATTAACACATAAATTGAACATAGTAATAAAATTTTACAAGGCGCTTTTTCATATTTAAGTTTAAAAAAATTCTGAAAATTACATTATTCGACCTATAGCTTTTTTTTTCACCTGCAGCACGAGGGCCGCTTCCCCGGGGATCTGCCTGGACACCTAAAACCCGTGATTTATAAAACGAAAGGGCCGGAAGTGGCAGTTTAGCGGGCGGACGAAAGTACTGTTTTTGAGGAACATATCTGATTTTATATAATAAATTTTGGCACTATCGGAGAGAGCTCATCGTCGCGAATCAGCCGAGGGGTCGCAATCCCGAATCCGAGAATACTGGAACCCACAGGACCCAACACTACGTCGGTGAAACATAATCATCACCATCATCATCTTTTTATATTGAGACCTGCTCATCTTTCAGCTCCAGCGTGTGCGCCCTTACGAGACGCGACTTTTGACGTATCGTGCTCCTCTCTCCGATAAGTACTTCTCGAGATAATCACGAAAAACTGAAAAAACGAGCTAACCTAACCTAACCTAACCTAACCTAACCTAACCTAAACCTAACCTAACCTAACAATCTTTTGTGGAGTAGGAGGATTATATTAGGGATCCCGCCCTGGCACGTCCATAATTAAAGATCTGGACCCCTTTTTTAGGCCAAATTAACACATAAATTGAACATAGTAATAAAATTTTACAAGGCGCTTTTTCATATTTAAGTTTAAAAAAATTCTGAAAATTACATTATTCGACCTATAGCTTTTTTTTTCACCTGCAGCACGAGGGCCGCTTCCCCGGGGATCTGCCTGGACACCTAAAACCCGTGATTTATAAAACGAAAGGGCCGGAAGTGGCAGTTTAGCGGGCGGACGAAAGTACTGTTTTTGAGGAACATATCTGATTTTATATAATAAATTTTGGCACTATCGGAGAGAGCTCATCGTCGCGAATCAGCCGAGGGGTCGCAATCCCGAATCCGAGAATACTGGAACCCACAGGACCCAACACTACGTCGGTGAAACATAATCATCACCATCATCATCTTTTTATATTGAGACCTGCTCATCTTTCAGCTCCAGCGTGTGCGCCCTTACGAGACGCGACTTTTGACGTATCGTGCTCCTCTCTCCGATAAGTACTTCTCGAGATAATCACGAAAAACTGAAAAAACGAGCTAACCTAACCTAACCTAACCTAACCTAACCTAACCTAAACCTAACCTAACCTAACAATCTTTTGTGGAGTAGGAGGATTATATTAGGGATCCCGCCCTGGCACGTCCATAATTAAAGATCTGGACCCCTTTTTTAGGCCAAATTAACACATAAATTGAACATAGTAATAAAATTTTACAAGGCGCTTTTTCATATTTAAGTTTAAAAAAATTCTGAAAATTACATTATTCGACCTATAGCTTTTTTTTTCACCTGCAGCACGAGGGCCGCTTCCCCGGGGATCTGCCTGGACACCTAAAACCCGTGATTTATAAAACGAAAGGGCCGGAAGTGGCAGTTTAGCGGGCGGACGAAAGTACTGTTTTTGAGGAACATATCTGATTTTATATAATAAATTTTGGCACTATCGGAGAGAGCTCATCGTCGCGAATCAGCCGAGGGGTCGCAATCCCGAATCCGAGAATACTGGAACCCACAGGACCCAACACTACGTCGGTGAAACATAATCATCACCATCATCATCTTTTTATATTGAGACCTGCTCATCTTTCAGCTCCAGCGTGTGCGCCCTTACGAGACGCGACTTTTGACGTATCGTGCTCCTCTCTCCGATAAGTACTTCTCGAGATAATCACGAAAAACTGAAAAAACGAGCTAACCTAACCTAACCTAACCTAACCTAACCTAACCTAAACCTAACCTAACCTAACAATCTTTTGTGGAGTAGGAGGATTATATTAGGGATCCCGCCCTGGCACGTCCATAATTAAAGATCTGGACCCCTTTTTTAGGCCAAATTAACACATAAATTGAACATAGTAATAAAATTTTACAAGGCGCTTTTTCATATTTAAGTTTAAAAAAATTCTGAAAATTACATTATTCGACCTATAGCTTTTTTTTTCACCTGCAGCACGAGGGCCGCTTCCCCGGGGATCTGCCTGGACACCTAAAACCCGTGATTTATAAAACGAAAGGGCCGGAAGTGGCAGTTTAGCGGGCGGACGAAAGTACTGTTTTTGAGGAACATATCTGATTTTATATAATAAATTTTGGCACTATCGGAGAGAGCTCATCGTCGCGAATCAGCCGAGGGGTCGCAATCCCGAATCCGAGAATACTGGAACCCACAGGACCCAACACTACGTCGGTGAAACATAATCATCACCATCATCATCTTTTTATATTGAGACCTGCTCATCTTTCAGCTCCAGCGTGTGCGCCCTTACGAGACGCGACTTTTGACGTATCGTGCTCCTCTCTCCGATAAGTACTTCTCGAGATAATCACGAAAAACTGAAAAAACGAGCTAACCTAACCTAACCTAACCTAACCTAACCTAACCTAAACCTAACCTAACCTAACAATCTTTTGTGGAGTAGGAGGATTATATTAGGGATCCCGCCCTGGCACGTCCATAATTAAAGATCTGGACCCCTTTTTTAGGCCAAATTAACACATAAATTGAACATAGTAATAAAATTTTACAAGGCGCTTTTTCATATTTAAGTTTAAAAAAATTCTGAAAATTACATTATTCGACCTATAGCTTTTTTTTTCACCTGCAGCACGAGGGCCGCTTCCCCGGGGATCTGCCTGGACACCTAAAACCCGTGATTTATAAAACGAAAGGGCCGGAAGTGGCAGTTTAGCGGGCGGACGAAAGTACTGTTTTTGAGGAACATATCTGATTTTATATAATAAATTTTGGCACTATCGGAGAGAGCTCATCGTCGCGAATCAGCCGAGGGGTCGCAATCCCGAATCCGAGAATACTGGAACCCACAGGACCCAACACTACGTCGGTGAAACATAATCATCACCATCATCATCTTTTTATATTGAGACCTGCTCATCTTTCAGCTCCAGCGTGTGCGCCCTTACGAGACGCGACTTTTGACGTATCGTGCTCCTCTCTCCGATAAGTACTTCTCGAGATAATCACGAAAAACTGAAAAAACGAGCTAACCTAACCTAACCTAACCTAACCTAACCTAACCTAAACCTAACCTAACCTAACAATCTTTTGTGGAGTAGGAGGATTATATTAGGGATCCCGCCCTGGCACGTCCATAATTAAAGATCTGGACCCCTTTTTTAGGCCAAATTAACACATAAATTGAACATAGTAATAAAATTTTACAAGGCGCTTTTTCATATTTAAGTTTAAAAAAATTCTGAAAATTACATTATTCGACCTATAGCTTTTTTTTTCACCTGCAGCACGAGGGCCGCTTCCCCGGGGATCTGCCTGGACACCTAAAACCCGTGATTTATAAAACGAAAGGGCCGGAAGTGGCAGTTTAGCGGGCGGACGAAAGTACTGTTTTTGAGGAACATATCTGATTTTATATAATAAATTTTGGCACTATCGGAGAGAGCTCATCGTCGCGAATCAGCCGAGGGGTCGCAATCCCGAATCCGAGAATACTGGAACCCACAGGACCCAACACTACGTCGGTGAAACATAATCATCACCATCATCATCTTTTTATATTGAGACCTGCTCATCTTTCAGCTCCAGCGTGTGCGCCCTTACGAGACGCGACTTTTGACGTATCGTGCTCCTCTCTCCGATAAGTACTTCTCGAGATAATCACGAAAAACTGAAAAAACGAGCTAACCTAACCTAACCTAACCTAACCTAACCTAACCTAAACCTAACCTAACCTAACAATCTTTTGTGGAGTAGGAGGATTATATTAGGGATCCCGCCCTGGCACGTCCATAATTAAAGATCTGGACCCCTTTTTTAGGCCAAATTAACACATAAATTGAACATAGTAATAAAATTTTACAAGGCGCTTTTTCATATTTAAGTTTAAAAAAATTCTGAAAATTACATTATTCGACCTATAGCTTTTTTTTTCACCTGCAGCACGAGGGCCGCTTCCCCGGGGATCTGCCTGGACACCTAAAACCCGTGATTTATAAAACGAAAGGGCCGGAAGTGGCAGTTTAGCGGGCGGACGAAAGTACTGTTTTTGAGGAACATATCTGATTTTATATAATAAATTTTGGCACTATCGGAGAGAGCTCATCGTCGCGAATCAGCCGAGGGGTCGCAATCCCGAATCCGAGAATACTGGAACCCACAGGACCCAACACTACGTCGGTGAAACATAATCATCACCATCATCATCTTTTTATATTGAGACCTGCTCATCTTTCAGCTCCAGCGTGTGCGCCCTTACGAGACGCGACTTTTGACGTATCGTGCTCCTCTCTCCGATAAGTACTTCTCGAGATAATCACGAAAAACTGAAAAAACGAGCTAACCTAACCTAACCTAACCTAACCTAACCTAACCTAAACCTAACCTAACCTAACAATCTTTTGTGGAGTAGGAGGATTATATTAGGGATCCCGCCCTGGCACGTCCATAATTAAAGATCTGGACCCCTTTTTTAGGCCAAATTAACACATAAATTGAACATAGTAATAAAATTTTACAAGGCGCTTTTTCATATTTAAGTTTAAAAAAATTCTGAAAATTACATTATTCGACCTATAGCTTTTTTTTTCACCTGCAGCACGAGGGCCGCTTCCCCGGGGATCTGCCTGGACACCTAAAACCCGTGATTTATAAAACGAAAGGGCCGGAAGTGGCAGTTTAGCGGGCGGACGAAAGTACTGTTTTTGAGGAACATATCTGATTTTATATAATAAATTTTGGCACTATCGGAGAGAGCTCATCGTCGCGAATCAGCCGAGGGGTCGCAATCCCGAATCCGAGAATACTGGAACCCACAGGACCCAACACTACGTCGGTGAAACATAATCATCACCATCATCATCTTTTTATATTGAGACCTGCTCATCTTTCAGCTCCAGCGTGTGCGCCCTTACGAGACGCGACTTTTGACGTATCGTGCTCCTCTCTCCGATAAGTACTTCTCGAGATAATCACGAAAAACTGAAAAAACGAGCTAACCTAACCTAACCTAACCTAACCTAACCTAACCTAAACCTAACCTAACCTAACAATCTTTTGTGGAGTAGGAGGATTATATTAGGGATCCCGCCCTGGCACGTCCATAATTAAAGATCTGGACCCCTTTTTTAGGCCAAATTAACACATAAATTGAACATAGTAATAAAATTTTACAAGGCGCTTTTTCATATTTAAGTTTAAAAAAATTCTGAAAATTACATTATTCGACCTATAGCTTTTTTTTTCACCTGCAGCACGAGGGCCGCTTCCCCGGGGATCTGCCTGGACACCTAAAACCCGTGATTTATAAAACGAAAGGGCCGGAAGTGGCAGTTTAGCGGGCGGACGAAAGTACTGTTTTTGAGGAACATATCTGATTTTATATAATAAATTTTGGCACTATCGGAGAGAGCTCATCGTCGCGAATCAGCCGAGGGGTCGCAATCCCGAATCCGAGAATACTGGAACCCACAGGACCCAACACTACGTCGGTGAAACATAATCATCACCATCATCATCTTTTTATATTGAGACCTGCTCATCTTTCAGCTCCAGCGTGTGCGCCCTTACGAGACGCGACTTTTGACGTATCGTGCTCCTCTCTCCGATAAGTACTTCTCGAGATAATCACGAAAAACTGAAAAAACGAGCTAACCTAACCTAACCTAACCTAACCTAACCTAACCTAAACCTAACCTAACCTAACAATCTTTTGTGGAGTAGGAGGATTATATTAGGGATCCCGCCCTGGCACGTCCATAATTAAAGATCTGGACCCCTTTTTTAGGCCAAATTAACACATAAATTGAACATAGTAATAAAATTTTACAAGGCGCTTTTTCATATTTAAGTTTAAAAAAATTCTGAAAATTACATTATTCGACCTATAGCTTTTTTTTTCACCTGCAGCACGAGGGCCGCTTCCCCGGGGATCTGCCTGGACACCTAAAACCCGTGATTTATAAAACGAATGGGCCGGAAGTGGCAGTTTAGCGGGCGGACGAAAGTACTGTTTTTGAGGAACATATCTGATTTTATATAATAAATTTTGGCACTATCGGAGAGAGCTCATCGTCGCGAATCAGCCGAGGGGTCGCAATCCCGAATCCGAGAATACTGGAACCCACAGGACCCAACACTACGTCGGTGAAACATAATCATCACCATCATCATCTTTTTATATTGAGACCTGCTCATCTTTCAGCTCCAGCGTGTGCGCCCTTACGAGACGCGACTTTTGACGTATCGTGCTCCTCTCTCCGATAAGTACTTCTCGAGATAATCACGAAAAACTGAAAAAACGAGCTAACCTAACCTAACCTAACCTAACCTAAACCTAACCTAACCTAACAATCTTTTGTGGAGTAGGAGGATTATATTAGGGATCCCGCCCTGGCACGTCCATAATTAAAGATCTGGACCCCTTTTTTAGGCCAAATTAACACATAAATTGAACATAGTAATAAAATTTTACAAGGCGCTTTTTCATATTTAAGTTTAAAAAAATTCTGAAAATTACATTATTCGACCTATAGCTTTTTTTTTCACCTGCAGCACGAGGGCCGCTTCCCCGGGGATCTGCCTGGACACCTAAAACCCGTGATTTATAAAACGAAAGGGCCGGAAGTGGCAGTTTAGCGGGCGGACGAAAGTACTGTTTTTGAGGAACATATCTGATTTTATATAATAAATTTTGGCACTATCGGAGAGAGCTCATCGTCGCGAATCAGCCGAGGGGTCGCAATCCCGAATCCGAGAATACTGGAACCCACAGGACCCAACACTACGTCGGTGAAACATAATCATCACCATCATCATCTTTTTATATTGAGACCTGCTCATCTTTCAGCTCCAGCGTGTGCGCCCTTACGAGACGCGACTTTTGACGTATCGTGCTCCTCTCTCCGATAAGTACTTCTCGAGATAATCACGAAAAACTGAAAAAACGAGCTAACCTAACCTAACCTAACCTAACCTAACCTAACCTAAACCTAACCTAACCTAACAATCTTTTGTGGAGTAGGAGGATTATATTAGGGATCCCGCCCTGGCACGTCCATAATTAAAGATCTGGACCCCTTTTTTAGGCCAAATTAACACATAAATTGAACATAGTAATAAAATTTTACAAGGCGCTTTTTCATATTTAAGTTTAAAAAAATTCTGAAAATTACATTATTCGACCTATAGCTTTTTTTTTCACCTGCAGCACGAGGGCCGCTTCCCCGGGGATCTGCCTGGACACCTAAAACCCGTGATTTATAAAACGAAAGGGCCGGAAGTGGCAGTTTAGCGGGCGGACGAAAGTACTGTTTTTGAGGAACATATCTGATTTTATATAATAAATTTTGGCACTATCGGAGAGAGCTCATCGTCGCGAATCAGCCGAGGGGTCGCAATCCCGAATCCGAGAATACTGGAACCCACAGGACCCAACACTACGTCGGTGAAACATAATCATCACCATCATCATCTTTTTATATTGAGACCTGCTCATCTTTCAGCTCCAGCGTGTGCGCCCTTACGAGACGCGACTTTTGACGTATCGTGCTCCTCTCTCCGATAAGTACTTCTCGAGATAATCACGAAAAACTGAAAAAACGAGCTAACCTAACCTAACCTAACCTAACCTAACCTAACCTAAACCTAACCTAACCTAACAATCTTTTGTGGAGTAGGAGGATTATATTAGGGATCCCGCCCTGGCACGTCCATAATTAAAGATCTGGACCCCTTTTTTAGGCCAAATTAACACATAAATTGAACATAGTAATAAAATTTTACAAGGCGCTTTTTCATATTTAAGTTTAAAAAAATTCTGAAAATTACATTATTCGACCTATAGCTTTTTTTTTCACCTGCAGCACGAGGGCCGCTTCCCCGGGGATCTGCCTGGACACCTAAAACCCGTGATTTATAAAACGAAAGGGCCGGAAGTGGCAGTTTAGCGGGCGGACGAAAGTACTGTTTTTGAGGAACATATCTGATTTTATATAATAAATTTTGGCACTATCGGAGAGAGCTCATCGTCGCGAATCAGCCGAGGGGTCGCAATCCCGAATCCGAGAATACTGGAACCCACAGGACCCAACACTACGTCGGTGAAACATAATCATCACCATCATCATCTTTTTATATTGAGACCTGCTCATCTTTCAGCTCCAGCGTGTGCGCCCTTACGAGACGCGACTTTTGACGTATCGTGCTCCTCTCTCCGATAAGTACTTCTCGAGATAATCACGAAAAACTGAAAAAACGAGCTAACCTAACCTAACCTAACCTAACCTAACCTAACCTAAACCTAACCTAACCTAACAATCTTTTGTGGAGTAGGAGGATTATATTAGGGATCCCGCCCTGGCACGTCCATAATTAAAGATCTGGACCCCTTTTTTAGGCCAAATTAACACATAAATTGAACATAGTAATAAAATTTTACAAGGCGCTTTTTCATATTTAAGTTTAAAAAAATTCTGAAAATTACATTATTCGACCTATAGCTTTTTTTTTCACCTGCAGCACGAGGGCCGCTTCCCCGGGGATCTGCCTGGACACCTAAAACCCGTGATTTATAAAACGAAAGGGCCGGAAGTGGCAGTTTAGCGGGCGGACGAAAGTACTGTTTTTGAGGAACATATCTGATTTTATATAATAAATTTTGGCACTATCGGAGAGAGCTCATCGTCGCGAATCAGCCGAGGGGTCGCAATCCCGAATCCGAGAATACTGGAACCCACAGGACCCAACACTACGTCGGTGAAACATAATCATCACCATCTATATTGAGACCTGCTCATCTTTCAGCTCCAGCGTGTGCGCCCTTACGAGACGCGACTTTTGACGTATCGTGCTCCTCTCTCCGATAAGTACTTCTCGAGATAATCACGAAAAACTGAAAAAACGAGCTAACCTAACCTAACCTAACCTAACCTAACCTAACCTAAACCTAACCTAACCTAACAATCTTTTGTGGAGTAGGAGGATTATATTAGGGATCCCGCCCTGGCACGTCCATAATTAAAGATCTGGACCCCTTTTTTAGGCCAAATTAACACATAAATTGAACATAGTAATAAAATTTTACAAGGCGCTTTTTCATATTTAAGTTTAAAAAAATTCTGAAAATTACATTATTCGACCTATAGCTTTTTTTTTCACCTGCAGCACGAGGGCCGCTTCCCCGGGGATCTGCCTGGACACCTAAAACCCGTGATTTATAAAACGAAAGGGCCGGAAGTGGCAGTTTAGCGGGCGGACGAAAGTACTGTTTTTGAGGAACATATCTGATTTTATATAATAAATTTTGGCACTATCGGAGAGAGCTCATCGTCGCGAATCAGCCGAGGGGTCGCAATCCCGAATCCGAGAATACTGGAACCCACAGGACCCAACACTACGTCGGTGAAACATAATCATCACCATCATCATCTTTTTATATTGAGACCTGCTCATCTTTCAGCTCCAGCGTGTGCGCCCTTACGAGACGCGACTTTTGACGTATCGTGCTCCTCTCTCCGATAAGTACTTCTCGAGATAATCACGAAAAACTGAAAAAACGAGCTAACCTAACCTAACCTAACCTAACCTAACCTAACCTAAACCTAACCTAACCTAACAATCTTTTGTGGAGTAGGAGGATTATATTAGGGATCCCGCCCTGGGACGTCCATAATTAAAGATCTGGACCCCTTTTTTAGGCCAAATTAACACATAAATTGAACATAGTAATAAAATTTTACAAGGCGCTTTTTCATATTTAAGTTTAAAAAAATTCTGAAAATTACATTATTCGACCTATAGCTTTTTTTTTCACCTGCAGCACGAGGGCCGCTTCCCCGGGGATCTGCCTGGACACCTAAAACCCGTGATTTATAAAACGAAAGGGCCGGAAGTGGCAGTTTAGCGGGCGGACGAAAGTACTGTTTTTGAGGAACATATCTGATTTTATATAATAAATTTTGGCACTATCGGAGAGAGCTCATCGTCGCGAATCAGCCGAGGGGTCGCAATCCCGAATCCGAGAATACTGGAACCCACAGGACCCAACACTACGTCGGTGAAACATAATCATCACCATCATCATCTTTTTATATTGAGACCTGCTCATCTTTCAGCTCCAGCGTGTGCGCCCTTACGAGACGCGACTTTTGACGTATCGTGCTCCTCTCTCCGATAAGTACTTCTCGAGATAATCACGAAAAACTGAAAAAACGAGCTAACCTAACCTAACCTAACCTAACCTAAACCTAACCTAACCTAACAATCTTTTGTGGAGTAGGAGGATTATATTAGGGATCCCGCCCTGGCACGTCCATAATTAAAGATCTGGACCCCTTTTTTAGGCCAAATTAACACATAAATTGAACATAGTAATAAAATTTTACAAGGCGCTTTTTCATATTTAAGTTTAAAAAAATTCTGAAAATTACATTATTCGACCTATAGCTTTTTTTTTCACCTGCAGCACGAGGGCCGCTTCCCCGGGGATCTGCCTGGACACCTAAAACCCGTGATTTATAAAACGAAAGGGCCGGAAGTGGCAGTTTAGCGGGCGGACGAAAGTACTGTTTTTGAGGAACATATCTGATTTTATATAATAAATTTTGGCACTATCGGAGAGAGCTCATCGTCGCGAATCAGCCGAGGGGTCGCAATCCCGAATCCGAGAATACTGGAACCCACAGGACCCAACACTACGTCGGTGAAACATAATCATCACCATCATCATCTTTTTATATTGAGACCTGCTCATCTTTCAGCTCCAGCGTGTGCGCCCTTACGAGACGCGACTTTTGACGTATCGTGCTCCTCTCTCCGATAAGTACTTCTCGAGATAATCACGAAAAACTGAAAAAACGAGCTAACCTAACCTAACCTAACCTAACCTAACCTAACCTAAACCTAACCTAACCTAACAATCTTTTGTGGAGTAGGAGGATTATATTAGGGATCCCGCCCTGGCACGTCCATAATTAAAGATCTGGACCCCTTTTTTAGGCCAAATTAACACATAAATTGAACATAGTAATAAAATTTTACAAGGCGCTTTTTCATATTTAAGTTTAAAAAAATTCTGAAAATTACATTATTCGACCTATAGCTTTTTTTTTCACCTGCAGCACGAGGGCCGCTTCCCCGGGGATCTGCCTGGACACCTAAAACCCGTGATTTATAAAACGAAAGGGCCGGAAGTGGCAGTTTAGCGGGCGGACGAAAGTACTGTTTTTGAGGAACATATCTGATTTTATATAATAAATTTTGGCACTATCGGAGAGAGCTCATCGTCGCGAATCAGCCGAGGGGTCGCAATCCCGAATCCGAGAATACTGGAACCCACAGGACCCAACACTACGTCGGTGAAACATAATCATCACCATCATCATCTTTTTATATTGAGACCTGCTCATCTTTCAGCTCCAGCGTGTGCGCCCTTACGAGACGCGACTTTTGACGTATCGTGCTCCTCTCTCCGATAAGTACTTCTCGAGATAATCACGAAAAACTGAAAAAACGAGCTAACCTAACCTAACCTAACCTAACCTAAACCTAACCTAACCTAACAATCTTTTGTGGAGTAGGAGGATTATATTAGGGATCCCGCCCTGGCACGTCCATAATTAAAGATCTGGACCCCTTTTTTAGGCCAAATTAACACATAAATTGAACATAGTAATAAAATTTTACAAGGCGCTTTTTCATATTTAAGTTTAAAAAAATTCTGAAAATTACATTATTCGACCTATAGCTTTTTTTTTCACCTGCAGCACGAGGGCCGCTTCCCCGGGGATCTGCCTGGACACCTAAAACCCGTGATTTATAAAACGAAAGGGCCGGAAGTGGCAGTTTAGCGGGCGGACGAAAGTACTGTTTTTGAGGAACATATCTGATTTTATATAATAAATTTTGGCACTATCGGAGAGAGCTCATCGTCGCGAATCAGCCGAGGGGTCGCAATCCCGAATCCGAGAATACTGGAACCCACAGGACCCAACACTACGTCGGTGAAACATAATCATCACCATCATCATCTTTTTATATTGAGACCTGCTCATCTTTCAGCTCCAGCGTGTGCGCCCTTACGAGACGCGACTTTTGACGTATCGTGCTCCTCTCTCCGATAAGTACTTCTCGAGATAATCACGAAAAACTGAAAAAACGAGCTAACCTAACCTAACCTAACCTAACCTAAACCTAACCTAACCTAACAATCTTTTGTGGAGTAGGAGGATTATATTAGGGATCCCGCCCTGGCACGTCCATAATTAAAGATCTGGACCCCTTTTTTAGGCCAAATTAACACATAAATTGAACATAGTAATAAAATTTTACAAGGCGCTTTTTCATATTTAAGTTTAAAAAAATTCTGAAAATTACATTATTCGACCTATAGCTTTTTTTTTCACCTGCAGCACGAGGGCCGCTTCCCCGGGGATCTGCCTGGACACCTAAAACCCGTGATTTATAAAACGAAAGGGCCGGAAGTGGCAGTTTAGCGGGCGGACGAAAGTACTGTTTTTGAGGAACATATCTGATTTTATATAATAAATTTTGGCACTATCGGAGAGAGCTCATCGTCGCGAATCAGCCGAGGGGTCGCAATCCCGAATCCGAGAATACTGGAACCCACAGGACCCAACACTACGTCGGTGAAACATAATCATCACCATCATCATCTTTTTATATTGAGACCTGCTCATCTTTCAGCTCCAGCGTGTGCGCCCTTACGAGACGCGACTTTTGACGTATCGTGCTCCTCTCTCCGATAAGTACTTCTCGAGATAATCACGAAAAACTGAAAAAACGAGCTAACCTAACCTAACCTAACCTAACCTAACCTAACCTAAACCTAACCTAACCTAACAATCTTTTGTGGAGTAGGAGGATTATATTAGGGATCCCGCCCTGGCACGTCCATAATTAAAGATCTGGACCCCTTTTTTAGGCCAAATTAACACATAAATTGAACATAGTAATAAAATTTTACAAGGCGCTTTTTCATATTTAAGTTTAAAAAAATTCTGAAAATTACATTATTCGACCTATAGCTTTTTTTTTCACCTGCAGCACGAGGGTCGCTTCCCCGGGGATCTGCCTGGACACCTAAAACCCGTGATTTATAAAACGAAAGGGCCGGAAGTGGCAGTTTAGCGGGCGGACGAAAGTACTGTTTTTGAGGAACATATCTGATTTTATATAATAAATTTTGGCACTATCGGAGAGAGCTCATCGTCGCGAATCAGCCGAGGGGTCGCAATCCCGAATCCGAGAATACTGGAACCCACAGGACCCAACACTACGTCGGTGAAACATAATCATCACCATCATCATCTTTTTATATTGAGACCTGCTCATCTTTCAGCTCCAGCGTGTGCGCCCTTACGAGACGCGACTTTTGACGTATCGTGCTCCTCTCTCCGATAAGTACTTCTCGAGATAATCACGAAAAACTGAAAAAACGAGCTAACCTAACCTAACCTAACCTAACCTAAACCTAACCTAACCTAACAATCTTTTGTGGAGTAGGAGGATTATATTAGGGATCCCGCCCTGGCACGTCCATAATTAAAGATCTGGACCCCTTTTTTAGGCCAAATTAACACATAAATTGAACATAGTAATAAAATTTTACAAGGCGCTTTTTCATATTTAAGTTTAAAAAAATTCTGAAAATTACATTATTCGACCTATAGCTTTTTTTTTCACCTGCAGCACGAGGGCCGCTTCCCCGGGGATCTGCCTGGACACCTAAAACCCGTGATTTATAAAACGAAAGGGCCGGAAGTGGCAGTTTAGCGGGCGGACGAAAGTACTGTTTTTGAGGAACATATCTGATTTTATATAATAAATTTTGGCACTATCGGAGAGAGCTCATCGTCGCGAATCAGCCGAGGGGTCGCAATCCCGAATCCGAGAATACTGGAACCCACAGGACCCAACACTACGTCGGTGAAACATAATCATCACCATCATCATCTTTTTATATTGAGACCTGCTCATCTTTCAGCTCCAGCGTGTGCGCCCTTACGAGACGCGACTTTTGACGTATCGTGCTCCTCTCTCCGATAAGTACTTCTCGAGATAATCACGAAAAACTGAAAAAACGAGCTAACCTAACCTAACCTAACCTAACCTAACCTAACCTAAACCTAACCTAACCTAACAATCTTTTGTGGAGTAGGAGGATTATATTAGGGATCCCGCCCTGGCACGTCCATAATTAAAGATCTGGACCCCTTTTTTAGGCCAAATTAACACATAAATTGAACATAGTAATAAAATTTTACAAGGCGCTTTTTCATATTTAAGTTTAAAAAAATTCTGAAAATTACATTATTCGACCTATAGCTTTTTTTTTCACCTGCAGCACGAGGGCCGCTTCCCCGGGGATCTGCCTGGACACCTAAAACCCGTGATTTATAAAACGAAAGGGCCGGAAGTGGCAGTTTAGCGGGCGGACGAAAGTACTGTTTTTGAGGAACATATCTGATTTTATATAATAAATTTTGGCACTATCGGAGAGAGCTCATCGTCGCGAATCAGCCGAGGGGTCGCAATCCCGAATCCGAGAATACTGGAACCCACAGGACCCAACACTACGTCGGTGAAACATAATCATCACCATCATCATCTTTTTATATTGAGACCTGCTCATCTTTCAGCTCCAGCGTGTGCGCCCTTACGAGACGCGACTTTTGACGTATCGTGCTCCTCTCTCCGATAAGTACTTCTCGAGATAATCACGAAAAACTGAAAAAACGAGCTAACCTAACCTAACCTAACCTAACCTAACCTAACCTAAACCTAACCTAACCTAACAATCTTTTGTGGAGTAGGAGGATTATATTAGGGATCCCGCCCTGGCACGTCCATAATTAAAGATCTGGACCCCTTTTTTAGGCCAAATTAACACATAAATTGAACATAGTAATAAAATTTTACAAGGCGCTTTTTCATATTTAAGTTTAAAAAAATTCTGAAAATTACATTATTCGACCTATAGCTTTTTTTTTCACCTGCAGCACGAGGGCCGCTTCCCCGGGGATCTGCCTGGACACCTAAAACCCGTGATTTATAAAACGAAAGGGCCGGAAGTGGCAGTTTAGCGGGCGGACGAAAGTACTGTTTTTGAGGAACATATCTGATTTTATATAATAAATTTTGGCACTATCGAAGAGAGCTCATCGTCGCGAATCAGCCGAGGGGTCGCAATCCCGAATCCGAGAATACTGGAACCCACAGGACCCAACACTACGTCGGTGAAACATAATCATCACCATCATCATCTTTTTATATTGAGACCTGCTCATCTTTCAGCTCCAGCGTGTGCGCCCTTACGAGACGCGACTTTTGACGTATCGTGCTCCTCTCTCCGATAAGTACTTCTCGAGATAATCACGAAAAACTGAAAAAACGAGCTAACCTAACCTAACCTAACCTAACCTAACCTAACCTAAACCTAACCTAACCTAACAATCTTTTGTGGAGTAGGAGGATTATATTAGGGATCCCGCCCTGGCACGTCCATAATTAAAGATCTGGACCCCTTTTTTAGGCCAAATTAACACATAAATTGAACATAGTAATAAAATTTTACAAGGCGCTTTTTCATATTTAAGTTTAAAAAAATTCTGAAAATTACATTATTCGACCTATAGCTTTTTTTTTCACCTGCAGCACGAGGGCCGCTTCCCCGGGGATCTGCCTGGACACCTAAAACCCGTGATTTATAAAACGAAAGGGCCGGAAGTGGCAGTTTAGCGGGCGGACGAAAGTACTGTTTTTGAGGAACATATCTGATTTTATATAATAAATTTTGGCACTATCGGAGAGAGCTCATCGTCGCGAATCAGCCGAGGGGTCGCAATCCCGAATCCGAGAATACTGGAACCCACAGGACCCAACACTACGTCGGTGAAACATAATCATCACCATCATCATCTTTTTATATTGAGACCTGCTCATCTTTCAGCTCCAGCGTGTGCGCCCTTACGAGACGCGACTTTTGACGTATCGTGCTCCTCTCTCCGATAAGTACTTCTCGAGATAATCACGAAAAACTGAAAAAACGAGCTAACCTAACCTAACCTAACCTAACCTAAACCTAACCTAACCTAACAATCTTTTGTGGAGTAGGAGGATTATATTAGGGATCCCGCCCTGGCACGTCCATAATTAAAGATCTGGACCCCTTTTTTAGGCCAAATTAACACATAAATTGAACATAGTAATAAAATTTTACAAGGCGCTTTTTCATATTTAAGTTTAAAAAAATTCTGAAAATTACATTATTCGACCTATAGCTTTTTTTTTCACCTGCAGCACGAGGGCCGCTTCCCCGGGGATCTGCCTGGACACCTAAAACCCGTGATTTATAAAACGAAAGGGCCGGAAGTGGCAGTTTAGCGGGCGGACGAAAGTACTGTTTTTGAGGAACATATCTGATTTTATATAATAAATTTTGGCACTATCGGAGAGAGCTCATCGTCGCGAATCAGCCGAGGGGTCGCAATCCCGAATCCGAGAATACTGGAACCCACAGGACCCAACACTACGTCGGTGAAACATAATCATCACCATCATCATCTTTTTATATTGAGACCTGCTCATCTTTCAGCTCCAGCGTGTGCGCCCTTACGAGACGCGACTTTTGACGTATCGTGCTCCTCTCTCCGATAAGTACTTCTCGAGATAATCACGAAAAACTGAAAAAACGAGCTAACCTAACCTAACCTAACCTAACCTAAACCTAACCTAACCTAACAATCTTTTGTGGAGTAGGAGGATTATATTAGGGATCCCGCCCTGGCACGTCCATAATTAAAGATCTGGACCCCTTTTTTAGGCCAAATTAACACATAAATTGAACATAGTAATAAAATTTTACAAGGCGCTTTTTCATATTTAAGTTTAAAAAAATTCTGAAAATTACATTATTCGACCTATAGCTTTTTTTTTCACCTGCAGCACGAGGGCCGCTTCCCCGGGGATCTGCCTGGACACCTAAAACCCGTGATTTATAAAACGAAAGGGCCGGAAGTGGCAGTTTAGCGGGCGGACGAAAGTACTGTTTTTGAGGAACATATCTGATTTTATATAATAAATTTTGGCACTATCGGAGAGAGCTCATCGTCGCGAATCAGCCGAGGGGTCGCAATCCCGAATCCGAGAATACTGGAACCCACAGGACCCAACACTACGTCGGTGAAACATAATCATCACCATCATCATCTTTTTATATTGAGACCTGCTCATCTTTCAGCTCCAGCGTGTGCGCCCTTACGAGACGCGACTTTTGACGTATCGTGCTCCTCTCTCCGATAAGTACTTCTCGAGATAATCACGAAAAACTGAAAAAACGAGCTAACCTAACCTAACCTAACCTAACCTAAACCTAACCTAACCTAACAATCTTTTGTGGAGTAGGAGGATTATATTAGGGATCCCGCCCTGGCACGTCCATAATTAAAGATCTGGACCCCTTTTTTAGGCCAAATTAACACATAAATTGAACATAGTAATAAAATTTTACAAGGCGCTTTTTCATATTTAAGTTTAAAAAAATTCTGAAAATTACATTATTCGACCTATAGCTTTTTTTTTCACCTGCAGCACGAGGGCCGCTTCCCCGGGGATCTGCCTGGACACCTAAAACCCGTGATTTATAAAACGAAAGGGCCGGAAGTGGCAGTTTAGCGGGCGGACGAAAGTACTGTTTTTGAGGAACATATCTGATTTTATATAATAAATTTTGGCACTATCGGAGAGAGCTCATCGTCGCGAATCAGCCGAGGGGTCGCAATCCCGAATCCGAGAATACTGGAACCCACAGGACCCAACACTACGTCGGTGAAACATAATCATCACCATCATCATCTTTTTATATTGAGACCTGCTCATCTTTCAGCTCCAGCGTGTGCGCCCTTACGAGACGCGACTTTTGACGTATCGTGCTCCTCTCTCCGATAAGTACTTCTCGAGATAATCACGAAAAACTGAAAAAACGAGCTAACCTAACCTAACCTAACCTAACCTAAACCTAACCTAACCTAACAATCTTTTGTGGAGTAGGAGGATTATATTAGGGATCCCGCCCTGGCACGTCCATAATTAAAGATCTGGACCCCTTTTTTAGGCCAAATTAACACATAAATTGAACATAGTAATAAAATTTTACAAGGCGCTTTTTCATATTTAAGTTTAAAAAAATTCTGAAAATTACATTATTCGACCTATAGCTTTTTTTTTCACCTGCAGCACGAGGGCCGCTTCCCCGGGGATCTGCCTGGACACCTAAAACCCGTGATTTATAAAACGAAAGGGCCGGAAGTGGCAGTTTAGCGGGCGGACGAAAGTACTGTTTTTGAGGAACATATCTGATTTTATATAATAAATTTTGGCACTATCGGAGAGAGCTCATCGTCGCGAATCAGCCGAGGGGTCGCAATCCCGAATCCGAGAATACTGGAACCCACAGGACCCAACACTACGTCGGTGAAACATAATCATCACCATCATCATCTTTTTATATTGAGACCTGCTCATCTTTCAGCTCCAGCGTGTGCGCCCTTACGAGACGCGACTTTTGACGTATCGTGCTCCTCTCTCCGATAAGTACTTCTCGAGATAATCACGAAAAACTGAAAAAACGAGCTAACCTAACCTAACCTAACCTAACCTAACCTAACCTAACCTAACCTAAACCTAACCTAACCTAACAATCTTTTGTGGAGTAGGAGGATTATATTAGGGATCCCGCCCTGGCACGTCCATAATTAAAGATCTGGACCCCTTTTTTAGGCCAAATTAACACATAAATTGAACATAGTAATAAAATTTTACAAGGCGCTTTTTCATATTTAAGTTTAAAAAAATTCTGAAAATTACATTATTCGACCTATAGCTTTTTTTTTCACCTGCAGCACGAGGGCCGCTTCCCCGGGGATCTGCCTGGACACCTAAAACCCGTGATTTATAAAACGAAAGGGCCGGAAGTGGCAGTTTAGCGGGCGGACGAAAGTACTGTTTTTGAGGAACATATCTGATTTTATATAATAAATTTTGGCACTATCGGAGAGAGCTCATCGTCGCGAATCAGCCGAGGGGTCGCAATCCCGAATCCGAGAATACTGGAACCCACAGGACCCAACACTACGTCGGTGAAACATAATCATCACCATCATCATCTTTTTATATTGAGACCTGCTCATCTTTCAGCTCCAGCGTGTGCGCCCTTACGAGACGCGACTTTTGACGTATCGTGCTCCTCTCTCCGATAAGTACTTCTCGAGATAATCACGAAAAACTGAAAAAACGAGCTAACCTAACCTAACCTAACCTAACCTAACCTAACCTAAACCTAACCTAACCTAACAATCTTTTGTGGAGTAGGAGGATTATATTAGGGATCCCGCCCTGGCACGTCCATAATTAAAGATCTGGACCCCTTTTTTAGGCCAAATTAACACATAAATTGAACATAGTAATAAAATTTTACAAGGCGCTTTTTCATATTTAAGTTTAAAAAAATTCTGAAAATTACATTATTCGACCTATAGCTTTTTTTTTCACCTGCAGCACGAGGGCCGCTTCCCCGGGGATCTGCCTGGACACCTAAAACCCGTGATTTATAAAACGAAAGGGCCGGAAGTGGCAGTTTAGCGGGCGGACGAAAGTACTGTTTTTGAGGAACATATCTGATTTTATATAATAAATTTTGGCACTATCGGAGAGAGCTCATCGTCGCGAATCAGCCGAGGGGTCGCAATCCCGAATCCGAGAATACTGGAACCCACAGGACCCAACACTACGTCGGTGAAACATAATCATCACCATCATCATCTTTTTATATTGAGACCTGCTCATCTTTCAGCTCCAGCGTGTGCGCCCTTACGAGACGCGACTTTTGACGTATCGTGCTCCTCTCTCCGATAAGTACTTCTCGAGATAATCACGAAAAACTGAAAAAACGAGCTAACCTAACCTAACCTAACCTAACCTAAACCTAACCTAACCTAACAATCTTTTGTGGAGTAGGAGGATTATATTAGGGATCCCGCCCTGGCACGTCCATAATTAAAGATCTGGACCCCTTTTTTAGGCCAAATTAACACATAAATTGAACATAGTAATAAAATTTTACAAGGCGCTTTTTCATATTTAAGTTTAAAAAAATTCTGAAAATTACATTATTCGACCTATAGCTTTTTTTTTCACCTGCAGCACGAGGGCCGCTTCCCCGGGGATCTGCCTGGACACCTAAAACCCGTGATTTATAAAACGAAAGGGCCGGAAGTGGCAGTTTAGCGGGCGGACGAAAGTACTGTTTTTGAGGAACATATCTGATTTTATATAATAAATTTTGGCACTATCAGAGAGAGCTCATCGTCGCGAATCAGCCGAGGGGTCGCAATCCCGAATCCGAGAATACTGGAACCCACAGGACCCAACACTACGTCGGTGAAACATAATCATCACCATCATCATCTTTTTATATTGAGACCTGCTCATCTTTCAGCTCCAGCGTGTGCGCCCTTACGAGACGCGACTTTTGACGTATCGTGCTCCTCTCTCCGATAAGTACTTCTCGAGATAATCACGAAAAACTGAAAAAACGAGCTAACCTAACCTAACCTAACCTAACCTAACCTAACCTAAACCTAACCTAACCTAACAATCTTTTGTGGAGTAGGAGGATTATATTAGGGATCCCGCCCTGGCACGTCCATAATTAAAGATCTGGACCCCTTTTTTAGGCCAAATTAACACATAAATTGAACATAGTAATAAAATTTTACAAGGCGCTTTTTCATATTTAAGTTTAAAAAAATTCTGAAAATTACATTATTCGACCTATAGCTTTTTTTTTCACCTGCAGCACGAGGGCCGCTTCCCCGGGGATCTGCCTGGACACCTAAAACCCGTGATTTATAAAACGAAAGGGCCGGAAGTGGCAGTTTAGCGGGCGGACGAAAGTACTGTTTTTGAGGAACATATCTGATTTTATATAATAAATTTTGGCACTATCGGAGAGAGCTCATCGTCGCGAATCAGCCGAGGGGTCGCAATCCCGAATCCGAGAATACTGGAACCCACAGGACCCAACACTACGTCGGTGAAACATAATCATCACCATCATCATCTTTTTATATTGAGACCTGCTCATCTTTCAGCTCCAGCGTGTGCGCCCTTACGAGACGCGACTTTTGACGTATCGTGCTCCTCTCTCCGATAAGTACTTCTCGAGATAATCACGAAAAACTGAAAAAACGAGCTAACCTAACCTAACCTAACCTAACCTAAACCTAACCTAACCTAACAATCTTTTGTGGAGTAGGAGGATTATATTAGGGATCCCGCCCTGGCACGTCCATAATTAAAGATCTGGACCCCTTTTTTAGGCCAAATTAACACATAAATTGAACATAGTAATAAAATTTTACAAGGCGCTTTTTCATATTTAAGTTTAAAAAAATTCTGAAAATTACATTATTCGACCTATAGCTTTTTTTTTCACCTGCAGCACGAGGGCCGCTTCCCCGGGGATCTGCCTGGACACCTAAAACCCGTGATTTATAAAACGAAAGGGCCGGAAGTGGCAGTTTAGCGGGCGGACGAAAGTACTGTTTTTGAGGAACATATCTGATTTTATATAATAAATTTTGGCACTATCGGAGAGAGCTCATCGTCGCGAATCAGCCGAGGGGTCGCAATCCCGAATCCGAGAATACTGGAACCCACAGGACCCAACACTACGTCGGTGAAACATAATCATCACCATCATCATCTTTTTATATTGAGACCTGCTCATCTTTCAGCTCCAGCGTGTGCGCCCTTACGAGACGCGACTTTTGACGTATCGTGCTCCTCTCTCCGATAAGTACTTCTCGAGATAATCACGAAAAACTGAAAAAACGAGCTAACCTAACCTAACCTAACCTAACCTAACCTAACCTAAACCTAACCTAACCTAACAATCTTTTGTGGAGTAGGAGGATTATATTAGGGATCCCGCCCTGGCACGTCCATAATTAAAGATCTGGACCCCTTTTTTAGGCCAAATTAACACATAAATTGAACATAGTAATAAAATTTTACAAGGCGCTTTTTCATATTTAAGTTTAAAAAAATTCTGAAAATTACATTATTCGACCTATAGCTTTTTTTTTCACCTGCAGCACGAGGGCCGCTTCCCCGGGGATCTGCCTGGACACCTAAAACCCGTGATTTATAAAACGAAAGGGCCGGAAGTGGCAGTTTAGCGGGCGGACGAAAGTACTGTTTTTGAGGAACATATCTGATTTTATATAATAAATTTTGGCACTATCGGAGAGAGCTCATCGTCGCGAATCAGCCGAGGGGTCGCAATCCCGAATCCGAGAATACTGGAACCCACAGGACCCAACACTACGTCGGTGAAACATAATCATCACCATCATCATCTTTTTATATTGAGACCTGCTCATCTTTCAGCTCCAGCGTGTGCGCCCTTACGAGACGCGACTTTTGACGTATCGTGCTCCTCTCTCCGATAAGTACTTCTCGAGATAATCACGAAAAACTGAAAAAACGAGCTAACCTAACCTAACCTAACCTAACCTAACCTAACCTAAACCTAACCTAACCTAACAATCTTTTGTGGAGTAGGAGGATTATATTAGGGATCCCGCCCTGGCACGTCCATAATTAAAGATCTGGACCCCTTTTTTAGGCCAAATTAACACATAAATTGAACATAGTAATAAAATTTTACAAGGCGCTTTTTCATATTTAAGTTTAAAAAAATTCTGAAAATTACATTATTCGACCTATAGCTTTTTTTTTCACCTGCAGCACGAGGGCCGCTTCCCCGGGGATCTGCCTGGACACCTAAAACCCGTGATTTATAAAACGAAAGGGCCGGAAGTGGCAGTTTAGCGGGCGGACGAAAGTACTGTTTTTGAGGAACATATCTGATTTTATATAATAAATTTTGGCACTATCGGAGAGAGCTCATCGTCGCGAATCAGCCGAGGGGTCGCAATCCCGAATCCGAGAATACTGGAACCCACAGGACCCAACACTACGTCGGTGAAACATAATCATCACCATCATCATCTTTTTATATTGAGACCTGCTCATCTTTCAGCTCCAGCGTGTGCGCCCTTACGAGACGCGACTTTTGACGTATCGTGCTCCTCTCTCCGATAAGTACTTCTCGAGATAATCACGAAAAACTGAAAAAACGAGCTAACCTAACCTAACCTAACCTAACCTAAACCTAACCTAACCTAACAATCTTTTGTGGAGTAGGAGGATTATATTAGGGATCCCGCCCTGGCACGTCCATAATTAAAGATCTGGACCCCTTTTTTAGGCCAAATTAACACATAAATTGAACATAGTAATAAAATTTTACAAGGCGCTTTTTCATATTTAAGTTTAAAAAAATTCTGAAAATTACATTATTCGACCTATAGCTTTTTTTTTCACCTGCAGCACGAGGGCCGCTTCCCCGGGGATCTGCCTGGACACCTAAAACCCGTGATTTATAAAACGAAAGGGCCGGAAGTGGCAGTTTAGCGGGCGGACGAAAGTACTGTTTTTGAGGAACATATCTGATTTTATATAATAAATTTTGGCACTATCAGAGAGAGCTCATCGTCGCGAATCAGCCGAGGGGTCGCAATCCCGAATCCGAGAATACTGGAACCCACAGGACCCAACACTACGTCGGTGAAACATAATCATCACCATCATCATCTTTTTATATTGAGACCTGCTCATCTTTCAGCTCCAGCGTGTGCGCCCTTACGAGACGCGACTTTTGACGTATCGTGCTCCTCTCTCCGATAAGTACTTCTCGAGATAATCACGAAAAACTGAAAAAACGAGCTAACCTAACCTAACCTAACCTAACCTAACCTAACCTAAACCTAACCTAACCTAACAATCTTTTGTGGAGTAGGAGGATTATATTAGGGATCCCGCCCTGGCACGTCCATAATTAAAGATCTGGACCCCTTTTTTAGGCCAAATTAACACATAAATTGAACATAGTAATAAAATTTTACAAGGCGCTTTTTCATATTTAAGTTTAAAAAAATTCTGAAAATTACATTATTCGACCTATAGCTTTTTTTTTCACCTGCAGCACGAGGGCCGCTTCCCCGGGGATCTGCCTGGACACCTAAAACCCGTGATTTATAAAACGAAAGGGCCGGAAGTGGCAGTTTAGCGGGCGGACGAAAGTACTGTTTTTGAGGAACATATCTGATTTTATATAATAAATTTTGGCACTATCGGAGAGAGCTCATCGTCGCGAATCAGCCGAGGGGTCGCAATCCCGAATCCGAGAATACTGGAACCCACAGGACCCAACACTACGTCGGTGAAACATAATCATCACCATCATCATCTTTTTATATTGAGACCTGCTCATCTTTCAGCTCCAGCGTGTGCGCCCTTACGAGACGCGACTTTTGACGTATCGTGCTCCTCTCTCCGATAAGTACTTCTCGAGATAATCACGAAAAACTGAAAAAACGAGCTAACCTAACCTAACCTAACCTAACCTAAACCTAACCTAACCTAACAATCTTTTGTGGAGTAGGAGGATTATATTAGGGATCCCGCCCTGGCACGTCCATAATTAAAGATCTGGACCCCTTTTTTAGGCCAAATTAACACATAAATTGAACATAGTAATAAAATTTTACAAGGCGCTTTTTCATATTTAAGTTTAAAAAAATTCTGAAAATTACATTATTCGACCTATAGCTTTTTTTTTCACCTGCAGCACGAGGGCCGCTTCCCCGGGGATCTGCCTGGACACCTAAAACCCGTGATTTATAAAACGAAAGGGCCGGAAGTGGCAGTTTAGCGGGCGGACGAAAGTACTGTTTTTGAGGAACATATCTGATTTTATATAATAAATTTTGGCACTATCGGAGAGAGCTCATCGTCGCGAATCAGCCGAGGGGTCGCAATCCCGAATCCGAGAATACTGGAACCCACAGGACCCAACACTACGTCGGTGAAACATAATCATCACCATCATCATCTTTTTATATTGAGACCTGCTCATCTTTCAGCTCCAGCGTGTGCGCCCTTACGAGACGCGACTTTTGACGTATCGTGCTCCTCTCTCCGATAAGTACTTCTCGAGATAATCACGAAAAACTGAAAAAACGAGCTAACCTAACCTAACCTAACCTAACCTAAACCTAACCTAACCTAACAATCTTTTGTGGAGTAGGAGGATTATATTAGGGATCCCGCCCTGGCACGTCCATAATTAAAGATCTGGACCCCTTTTTTAGGCCAAATTAACACATAAATTGAACATAGTAATAAAATTTTACAAGGCGCTTTTTCATATTTAAGTTTAAAAAAATTCTGAAAATTACATTATTCGACCTATAGCTTTTTTTTTCACCTGCAGCACGAGGGCCGCTTCCCCGGGGATCTGCCTGGACACCTAAAACCCGTGATTTATAAAACGAAAGGGCCGGAAGTGGCAGTTTAGCGGGCGGACGAAAGTACTGTTTTTGAGGAACATATCTGATTTTATATAATAAATTTTGGCACTATCGGAGAGAGCTCATCGTCGCGAATCAGCCGAGGGGTCGCAATCCCGAATCCGAGAATACTGGAACCCACAGGACCCAACACTACGTCGGTGAAACATAATCATCACCATCATCATCTTTTTATATTGAGACCTGCTCATCTTTCAGCTCCAGCGTGTGCGCCCTTACGAGACGCGACTTTTGACGTATCGTGCTCCTCTCTCCGATAAGTACTTCTCGAGATAATCACGAAAAACTGAAAAAACGAGCTAACCTAACCTAACCTAACCTAACCTAAACCTAACCTAACCTAACAATCTTTTGTGGAGTAGGAGGATTATATTAGGGATCCCGCCCTGGCACGTCCATAATTAAAGATCTGGACCCCTTTTTTAGGCCAAATTAACACATAAATTGAACATAGTAATAAAATTTTACAAGGCGCTTTTTCATATTTAAGTTTAAAAAAATTCTGAAAATTACATTATTCGACCTATAGCTTTTTTTTTCACCTGCAGCACGAGGGCCGCTTCCCCGGGGATCTGCCTGGACACCTAAAACCCGTGATTTATAAAACGAAAGGGCCGGAAGTGGCAGTTTAGCGGGCGGACGAAAGTACTGTTTTTGAGGAACATATCTGATTTTATATAATAAATTTTGGCACTATCGGAGAGAGCTCATCGTCGCGAATCAGCCGAGGGGTCGCAATCCCGAATCCGAGAATACTGGAACCCACAGGACCCAACACTACGTCGGTGAAACATAATCATCACCATCATCATCTTTTTATATTGAGACCTGCTCATCTTTCAGCTCCAGCGTGTGCGCCCTTACGAGACGCGACTTTTGACGTATCGTGCTCCTCTCTCCGATAAGTACTTCTCGAGATAATCACGAAAAACTGAAAAAACGAGCTAACCTAACCTAACCTAACCTAACCTAACCTAACCTAAACCTAACCTAACCTAACAATCTTTTGTGGAGTAGGAGGATTATATTAGGGATCCCGCCCTGGCACGTCCATAATTAAAGATCTGGACCCCTTTTTTAGGCCAAATTAACACATAAATTGAACATAGTAATAAAATTTTACAAGGCGCTTTTTCATATTTAAGTTTAAAAAAATTCTGAAAATTACATTATTCGACCTATAGCTTTTTTTTTCACCTGCAGCACGAGGGCCGCTTCCCCGGGGATCTGCCTGGACACCTAAAACCCGTGATTTATAAAACGAAAGGGCCGGAAGTGGCAGTTTAGCGGGCGGACGAAAGTACTGTTTTTGAGGAACATATCTGATTTTATATAATAAATTTTGGCACTATCGGAGAGAGCTCATCGTCGCGAATCAGCCGAGGGGTCGCAATCCCGAATCCGAGAATACTGGAACCCACAGGACCCAACACTACGTCGGTGAAACATAATCATCACCATCATCATCTTTTTATATTGAGACCTGCTCATCTTTCAGCTCCAGCGTGTGCGCCCTTACGAGACGCGACTTTTGACGTATCGTGCTCCTCTCTCCGATAAGTACTTCTCGAGATAATCACGAAAAACTGAAAAAACGAGCTAACCTAACCTAACCTAACCTAACCTAACCTAACCTAAACCTAACCTAACCTAACAATCTTTTGTGGAGTAGGAGGATTATATTAGGGATCCCGCCCTGGCACGTCCATAATTAAAGATCTGGACCCCTTTTTTAGGCCAAATTAACACATAAATTGAACATAGTAATAAAATTTTACAAGGCGCTTTTTCATATTTAAGTTTAAAAAAATTCTGAAAATTACATTATTCGACCTATAGCTTTTTTTTTCACCTGCAGCACGAGGGCCGCTTCCCCGGGGATCTGCCTGGACACCTAAAACCCGTGATTTATAAAACGAAAGGGCCGGAAGTGGCAGTTTAGCGGGCGGACGAAAGTACTGTTTTTGAGGAACATATCTGATTTTATATAATAAATTTTGGCACTATCGGAGAGAGCTCATCGTCGCGAATCAGCCGAGGGGTCGCAATCCCGAATCCGAGAATACTGGAACCCACAGGACCCAACACTACGTCGGTGAAACATAATCATCACCATCATCATCTTTTTATATTGAGACCTGCTCATCTTTCAGCTCCAGCGTGTGCGCCCTTACGAGACGCGACTTTTGACGTATCGTGCTCCTCTCTCCGATAAGTACTTCTCGAGATAATCACGAAAAACTGAAAAAACGAGCTAACCTAACCTAACCTAACCTAACCTAACCTAACCTAAACCTAACCTAACCTAACAATCTTTTGTGGAGTAGGAGGATTATATTAGGGATCCCGCCCTGGCACGTCCATAATTAAAGATCTGGACCCCTTTTTTAGGCCAAATTAACACATAAATTGAACATAGTAATAAAATTTTACAAGGCGCTTTTTCATATTTAAGTTTAAAAAAATTCTGAAAATTACATTATTCGACCTATAGCTTTTTTTTTCACCTGCAGCACGAGGGCCGCTTCCCCGGGGATCTGCCTGGACACCTAAAACCCGTGATTTATAAAACGAAAGGGCCGGAAGTGGCAGTTTAGCGGGCGGACGAAAGTACTGTTTTTGAGGAACATATCTGATTTTATATAATAAATTTTGGCACTATCGGAGAGAGCTCATCGTCGCGAATCAGCCGAGGGGTCGCAATCCCGAATCCGAGAATACTGGAACCCACAGGACCCAACACTACGTCGGTGAAACATAATCATCACCATCATCATCTTTTTATATTGAGACCTGCTCATCTTTCAGCTCCAGCGTGTGCGCCCTTACGAGACGCGACTTTTGACGTATCGTGCTCCTCTCTCCGATAAGTACTTCTCGAGATAATCACGAAAAACTGAAAAAACGAGCTAACCTAACCTAACCTAACCTAACCTAACCTAACCTAAACCTAACCTAACCTAACAATCTTTTGTGGAGTAGGAGGATTATATTAGGGATCCCGCCCTGGCACGTCCATAATTAAAGATCTGGACCCCTTTTTTAGGCCAAATTAACACATAAATTGAACATAGTAATAAAATTTTACAAGGCGCTTTTTCATATTTAAGTTTAAAAAAATTCTGAAAATTACATTATTCGACCTATAGCTTTTTTTTTCACCTGCAGCACGAGGGCCGCTTCCCCGGGGATCTGCCTGGACACCTAAAACCCGTGATTTATAAAACGAAAGGGCCGGAAGTGGCAGTTTAGCGGGCGGACGAAAGTACTGTTTTTGAGGAACATATCTGATTTTATATAATAAATTTTGGCACTATCGGAGAGAGCTCATCGTCGCGAATCAGCCGAGGGGTCGCAATCCCGAATCCGAGAATACTGGAACCCACAGGACCCAACACTACGTCGGTGAAACATAATCATCACCATCATCATCTTTTTATATTGAGACCTGCTCATCTTTCAGCTCCAGCGTGTGCGCCCTTACGAGACGCGACTTTTGACGTATCGTGCTCCTCTCTCCGATAAGTACTTCTCGAGATAATCACGAAAAACTGAAAAAACGAGCTAACCTAACCTAACCTAACCTAACCTAACCTAACCTAAACCTAACCTAACCTAACAATCTTTTGTGGAGTAGGAGGATTATATTAGGGATCCCGCCCTGGCACGTCCATAATTAAAGATCTGGACCCCTTTTTTAGGCCAAATTAACACATAAATTGAACATAGTAATAAAATTTTACAAGGCGCTTTTTCATATTTAAGTTTAAAAAAATTCTGAAAATTACATTATTCGACCTATAGCTTTTTTTTTCACCTGCAGCACGAGGGCCGCTTCCCCGGGGATCTGCCTGGACACCTAAAACCCGTGATTTATAAAACGAAAGGGCCGGAAGTGGCAGTTTAGCGGGCGGACGAAAGTACTGTTTTTGAGGAACATATCTGATTTTATATAATAAATTTTGGCACTATCGGAGAGAGCTCATCGTCGCGAATCAGCCGAGGGGTCGCAATCCCGAATCCGAGAATACTGGAACCCACAGGACCCAACACTACGTCGGTGAAACATAATCATCACCATCATCATCTTTTTATATTGAGACCTGCTCATCTTTCAGCTCCAGCGTGTGCGCCCTTACGAGACGCGACTTTTGACGTATCGTGCTCCTCTCTCCGATAAGTACTTCTCGAGATAATCACGAAAAACTGAAAAAACGAGCTAACCTAACCTAACCTAACCTAACCTAACCTAACCTAAACCTAACCTAACCTAACAATCTTTTGTGGAGTAGGAGGATTATATTAGGGATCCCGCCCTGGCACGTCCATAATTAAAGATCTGGACCCCTTTTTTAGGCCAAATTAACACATAAATTGAACATAGTAATAAAATTTTACAAGGCGCTTTTTCATATTTAAGTTTAAAAAAATTCTGAAAATTACATTATTCGACCTATAGCTTTTTTTTTCACCTGCAGCACGAGGGCCGCTTCCCCGGGGATCTGCCTGGACACCTAAAACCCGTGATTTATAAAACGAAAGGGCCGGAAGTGGCAGTTTAGCGGGCGGACGAAAGTACTGTTTTTGAGGAACATATCTGATTTTATATAATAAATTTTGGCACTATCGGAGAGAGCTCATCGTCGCGAATCAGCCGAGGGGTCGCAATCCCGAATCCGAGAATACTGGAACCCACAGGACCCAACACTACGTCGGTGAAACATAATCATCACCATCATCATCTTTTTATATTGAGACCTGCTCATCTTTCAGCTCCAGCGTGTGCGCCCTTACGAGACGCGACTTTTGACGTATCGTGCTCCTCTCTCCGATAAGTACTTCTCGAGATAATCACGAAAAACTGAAAAAACGAGCTAACCTAACCTAACCTAACCTAACCTAACCTAACCTAAACCTAACCTAACCTAACAATCTTTTGTGGAGTAGGAGGATTATATTAGGGATCCCGCCCTGGCACGTCCATAATTAAAGATCTGGACCCCTTTTTTAGGCCAAATTAACACATAAATTGAACATAGTAATAAAATTTTACAAGGCGCTTTTTCATATTTAAGTTTAAAAAAATTCTGAAAATTACATTATTCGACCTATAGCTTTTTTTTTCACCTGCAGCACGAGGGCCGCTTCCCCGGGGATCTGCCTGGACACCTAAAACCCGTGATTTATAAAACGAATGGGCCGGAAGTGGCAGTTTAGCGGGCGGACGAAAGTACTGTTTTTGAGGAACATATCTGATTTTATATAATAAATTTTGGCACTATCGGAGAGAGCTCATCGTCGCGAATCAGCCGAGGGGTCGCAATCCCGAATCCGAGAATACTGGAACCCACAGGACCCAACACTACGTCGGTGAAACATAATCATCACCATCATCATCTTTTTATATTGAGACCTGCTCATCTTTCAGCTCCAGCGTGTGCGCCCTTACGAGACGCGACTTTTGACGTATCGTGCTCCTCTCTCCGATAAGTACTTCTCGAGATAATCACGAAAAACTGAAAAAACGAGCTAACCTAACCTAACCTAACCTAACCTAACCTAACCTAAACCTAACCTAACCTAACAATCTTTTGTGGAGTAGGAGGATTATATTAGGGATCCCGCCCTGGCACGTCCATAATTAAAGATCTGGACCCCTTTTTTAGGCCAAATTAACACATAAATTGAACATAGTAATAAAATTTTACAAGGCGCTTTTTCATATTTAAGTTTAAAAAAATTCTGAAAATTACATTATTCGACCTATAGCTTTTTTTTTCACCTGCAGCACGAGGGCCGCTTCCCCGGGGATCTGCCTGGACACCTAAAACCCGTGATTTATAAAACGAAAGGGCCGGAAGTGGCAGTTTAGCGGGCGGACGAAAGTACTGTTTTTGAGGAACATATCTGATTTTATATAATAAATTTTGGCACTATCGGAGAGAGCTCATCGTCGCGAATCAGCCGAGGGGTCGCAATCCCGAATCCGAGAATACTGGAACCCACAGGACCCAACACTACGTCGGTGAAACATAATCATCACCATCATCATCTTTTTATATTGAGACCTGCTCATCTTTCAGCTCCAGCGTGTGCGCCCTTACGAGACGCGACTTTTGACGTATCGTGCTCCTCTCTCCGATAAGTACTTCTCGAGATAATCACGAAAAACTGAAAAAACGAGCTAACCTAACCTAACCTAACCTAACCTAACCTAACCTAAACCTAACCTAACCTAACAATCTTTTGTGGAGTAGGAGGATTATATTAGGGATCCCGCCCTGGCACGTCCATAATTAAAGATCTGGACCCCTTTTTTAGGCCAAATTAACACATAAATTGAACATAGTAATAAAATTTTACAAGGCGCTTTTTCATATTTAAGTTTAAAAAAATTCTGAAAATTACATTATTCGACCTATAGCTTTTTTTTTCACCTGCAGCACGAGGGCCGCTTCCCCGGGGATCTGCCTGGACACCTAAAACCCGTGATTTATAAAACGAAAGGGCCGGAAGTGGCAGTTTAGCGGGCGGACGAAAGTACTGTTTTTGAGGAACATATCTGATTTTATATAATAAATTTTGGCACTATCGGAGAGAGCTCATCGTCGCGAATCAGCCGAGGGGTCGCAATCCCGAATCCGAGAATACTGGAACCCACAGGACCCAACACTACGTCGGTGAAACATAATCATCACCATCATCATCTTTTTATATTGAGACCTGCTCATCTTTCAGCTCCAGCGTGTGCGCCCTTACGAGACGCGACTTTTGACGTATCGTGCTCCTCTCTCCGATAAGTACTTCTCGAGATAATCACGAAAAACTGAAAAAACGAGCTAACCTAACCTAACCTAACCTAACCTAACCTAACCTAAACCTAACCTAACCTAACAATCTTTTGTGGAGTAGGAGGATTATATTAGGGATCCCGCCCTGGCACGTCCATAATTAAAGATCTGGACCCCTTTTTTAGGCCAAATTAACACATAAATTGAACATAGTAATAAAATTTTACAAGGCGCTTTTTCATATTTAAGTTTAAAAAAATTCTGAAAATTACATTATTCGACCTATAGCTTTTTTTTTCACCTGCAGCACGAGGGCCGCTTCCCCGGGGATCTGCCTGGACACCTAAAACCCGTGATTTATAAAACGAAAGGGCCGGAAGTGGCAGTTTAGCGGGCGGACGAAAGTACTGTTTTTGAGGAACATATCTGATTTTATATAATAAATTTTGGCACTATCGGAGAGAGCTCATCGTCGCGAATCAGCCGAGGGGTCGCAATCCCGAATCCGAGAATACTGGAACCCACAGGACCCAACACTACGTCGGTGAAACATAATCATCACCATCATCATCTTTTTATATTGAGACCTGCTCATCTTTCAGCTCCAGCGTGTGCGCCCTTACGAGACGCGACTTTTGACGTATCGTGCTCCTCTCTCCGATAAGTACTTCTCGAGATAATCACGAAAAACTGAAAAAACGAGCTAACCTAACCTAACCTAACCTAACCTAACCTAACCTAAACCTAACCTAACCTAACAATCTTTTGTGGAGTAGGAGGATTATATTAGGGATCCCGCCCTGGCACGTCCATAATTAAAGATCTGGACCCCTTTTTTAGGCCAAATTAACACATAAATTGAACATAGTAATAAAATTTTACAAGGCGCTTTTTCATATTTAAGTTTAAAAAAATTCTGAAAATTACATTATTCGACCTATAGCTTTTTTTTTCACCTGCAGCACGAGGGCCGCTTCCCCGGGGATCTGCCTGGACACCTAAAACCCGTGATTTATAAAACGAAAGGGCCGGAAGTGGCAGTTTAGCGGGCGGACGAAAGTACTGTTTTTGAGGAACATATCTGATTTTATATAATAAATTTTGGCACTATCGGAGAGAGCTCATCGTCGCGAATCAGCCGAGGGGTCGCAATCCCGAATCCGAGAATACTGGAACCCACAGGACCCAACACTACGTCGGTGAAACATAATCATCACCATCATCATCTTTTTATATTGAGACCTGCTCATCTTTCAGCTCCAGCGTGTGCGCCCTTACGAGACGCGACTTTTGACGTATCGTGCTCCTCTCTCCGATAAGTACTTCTCGAGATAATCACGAAAAACTGAAAAAACGAGCTAACCTAACCTAACCTAACCTAACCTAACCTAACCTAAACCTAACCTAACCTAACAATCTTTTGTGGAGTAGGAGGATTATATTAGGGATCCCGCCCTGGCACGTCCATAATTAAAGATCTGGACCCCTTTTTTAGGCCAAATTAACACATAAATTGAACATAGTAATAAAATTTTACAAGGCGCTTTTTCATATTTAAGTTTAAAAAAATTCTGAAAATTACATTATTCGACCTATAGCTTTTTTTTTCACCTGCAGCACGAGGGCCGCTTCCCCGGGGATCTGCCTGGACACCTAAAACCCGTGATTTATAAAACGAAAGGGCCGGAAGTGGCAGTTTAGCGGGCGGACGAAAGTACTGTTTTTGAGGAACATATCTGATTTTATATAATAAATTTTGGCACTATCGGAGAGAGCTCATCGTCGCGAATCAGCCGAGGGGTCGCAATCCCGAATCCGAGAATACTGGAACCCACAGGACCCAACACTACGTCGGTGAAACATAATCATCACCATCATCATCTTTTTATATTGAGACCTGCTCATCTTTCAGCTCCAGCGTGTGCGCCCTTACGAGACGCGACTTTTGACGTATCGTGCTCCTCTCTCCGATAAGTACTTCTCGAGATAATCACGAAAAACTGAAAAAACGAGCTAACCTAACCTAACCTAACCTAACCTAACCTAACCTAAACCTAACCTAACCTAACAATCTTTTGTGGAGTAGGAGGATTATATTAGGGATCCCGCCCTGGCACGTCCATAATTAAAGATCTGGACCCCTTTTTTAGGCCAAATTAACACATAAATTGAACATAGTAATAAAATTTTACAAGGCGCTTTTTCATATTTAAGTTTAAAAAAATTCTGAAAATTACATTATTCGACCTATAGCTTTTTTTTTCACCTGCAGCACGAGGGCCGCTTCCCCGGGGATCTGCCTGGACACCTAAAACCCGTGATTTATAAAACGAAAGGGCCGGAAGTGGCAGTTTAGCGGGCGGACGAAAGTACTGTTTTTGAGGAACATATCTGATTTTATATAATAAATTTTGGCACTATCGGAGAGAGCTCATCGTCGCGAATCAGCCGAGGGGTCGCAATCCCGAATCCGAGAATACTGGAACCCACAGGACCCAACACTACGTCGGTGAAACATAATCATCACCATCATCATCTTTTTATATTGAGACCTGCTCATCTTTCAGCTCCAGCGTGTGCGCCCTTACGAGACGCGACTTTTGACGTATCGTGCTCCTCTCTCCGATAAGTACTTCTCGAGATAATCACGAAAAACTGAAAAAACGAGCTAACCTAACCTAACCTAACCTAACCTAACCTAACCTAAACCTAACCTAACCTAACAATCTTTTGTGGAGTAGGAGGATTATATTAGGGATCCCGCCCTGGCACGTCCATAATTAAAGATCTGGACCCCTTTTTTAGGCCAAATTAACACATAAATTGAACATAGTAATAAAATTTTACAAGGCGCTTTTTCATATTTAAGTTTAAAAAAATTCTGAAAATTACATTATTCGACCTATAGCTTTTTTTTTCACCTGCAGCACGAGGGCCGCTTCCCCGGGGATCTGCCTGGACACCTAAAACCCGTGATTTATAAAACGAAAGGGCCGGAAGTGGCAGTTTAGCGGGCGGACGAAAGTACTGTTTTTGAGGAACATATCTGATTTTATATAATAAATTTTGGCACTATCGGAGAGAGCTCATCGTCGCGAATCAGCCGAGGGGTCGCAATCCCGAATCCGAGAATACTGGAACCCACAGGACCCAACACTACGTCGGTGAAACATAATCATCACCATCATCATCTTTTTATATTGAGACCTGCTCATCTTTCAGCTCCAGCGTGTGCGCCCTTACGAGACGCGACTTTTGACGTATCGTGCTCCTCTCTCCGATAAGTACTTCTCGAGATAATCACGAAAAACTGAAAAAACGAGCTAACCTAACCTAACCTAACCTAACCTAACCTAACCTAAACCTAACCTAACCTAACAATCTTTTGTGGAGTAGGAGGATTATATTAGGGATCCCGCCCTGGCACGTCCATAATTAAAGATCTGGACCCCTTTTTTAGGCCAAATTAACACATAAATTGAACATAGTAATAAAATTTTACAAGGCGCTTTTTCATATTTAAGTTTAAAAAAATTCTGAAAATTACATTATTCGACCTATAGCTTTTTTTTTCACCTGCAGCACGAGGGCCGCTTCCCCGGGGATCTGCCTGGACACCTAAAACCCGTGATTTATAAAACGAAAGGGCCGGAAGTGGCAGTTTAGCGGGCGGACGAAAGTACTGTTTTTGAGGAACATATCTGATTTTATATAATAAATTTTGGCACTATCGGAGAGAGCTCATCGTCGCGAATCAGCCGAGGGGTCGCAATCCCGAATCCGAGAATACTGGAACCCACAGGACCCAACACTACGTCGGTGAAACATAATCATCACCATCATCATCTTTTTATATTGAGACCTGCTCATCTTTCAGCTCCAGCGTGTGCGCCCTTACGAGACGCGACTTTTGACGTATCGTGCTCCTCTCTCCGATAAGTACTTCTCGAGATAATCACGAAAAACTGAAAAAACGAGCTAACCTAACCTAACCTAACCTAACCTAACCTAACCTAAACCTAACCTAACCTAACAATCTTTTGTGGAGTAGGAGGATTATATTAGGGATCCCGCCCTGGCACGTCCATAATTAAAGATCTGGACCCCTTTTTTAGGCCAAATTAACACATAAATTGAACATAGTAATAAAATTTTACAAGGCGCTTTTTCATATTTAAGTTTAAAAAAATTCTGAAAATTACATTATTCGACCTATAGCTTTTTTTTTCACCTGCAGCACGAGGGCCGCTTCCCCGGGGATCTGCCTGGACACCTAAAACCCGTGATTTATAAAACGAAAGGGCCGGAAGTGGCAGTTTAGCGGGCGGACGAAAGTACTGTTTTTGAGGAACATATCTGATTTTATATAATAAATTTTGGCACTATCGGAGAGAGCTCATCGTCGCGAATCAGCCGAGGGGTCGCAATCCCGAATCCGAGAATACTGGAACCCACAGGACCCAACACTACGTCGGTGAAACATAATCATCACCATCATCATCTTTTTATATTGAGACCTGCTCATCTTTCAGCTCCAGCGTGTGCGCCCTTACGAGACGCGACTTTTGACGTATCGTGCTCCTCTCTCCGATAAGTACTTCTCGAGATAATCACGAAAAACTGAAAAAACGAGCTAACCTAACCTAACCTAACCTAACCTAACCTAACCTAAACCTAACCTAACCTAACAATCTTTTGTGGAGTAGGAGGATTATATTAGGGATCCCGCCCTGGCACGTCCATAATTAAAGATCTGGACCCCTTTTTTAGGCCAAATTAACACATAAATTGAACATAGTAATAAAATTTTACAAGGCGCTTTTTCATATTTAAGTTTAAAAAAATTCTGAAAATTACATTATTCGACCTATAGCTTTTTTTTTCACCTGCAGCACGAGGGCCGCTTCCCCGGGGATCTGCCTGGACACCTAAAACCCGTGATTTATAAAACGAAAGGGCCGGAAGTGGCAGTTTAGCGGGCGGACGAAAGTACTGTTTTTGAGGAACATATCTGATTTTATATAATAAATTTTGGCACTATCGGAGAGAGCTCATCGTCGCGAATCAGCCGAGGGGTCGCAATCCCGAATCCGAGAATACTGGAACCCACAGGACCCAACACTACGTCGGTGAAACATAATCATCACCATCATCATCTTTTTATATTGAGACCTGCTCATCTTTCAGCTCCAGCGTGTGCGCCCTTACGAGACGCGACTTTTGACGTATCGTGCTCCTCTCTCCGATAAGTACTTCTCGAGATAATCACGAAAAACTGAAAAAACGAGCTAACCTAACCTAACCTAACCTAACCTAACCTAACCTAAACCTAACCTAACCTAACAATCTTTTGTGGAGTAGGAGGATTATATTAGGGATCCCGCCCTGGCACGTCCATAATTAAAGATCTGGACCCCTTTTTTAGGCCAAATTAACACATAAATTGAACATAGTAATAAAATTTTACAAGGCGCTTTTTCATATTTAAGTTTAAAAAAATTCTGAAAATTACATTATTCGACCTATAGCTTTTTTTTTCACCTGCAGCACGAGGGCCGCTTCCCCGGGGATCTGCCTGGACACCTAAAACCCGTGATTTATAAAACGAATGGGCCGGAAGTGGCAGTTTAGCGGGCGGACGAAAGTACTGTTTTTGAGGAACATATCTGATTTTATATAATAAATTTTGGCACTATCGGAGAGAGCTCATCGTCGCGAATCAGCCGAGGGGTCGCAATCCCGAATCCGAGAATACTGGAACCCACAGGACCCAACACTACGTCGGTGAAACATAATCATCACCATCATCATCTTTTTATATTGAGACCTGCTCATCTTTCAGCTCCAGCGTGTGCGCCCTTACGAGACGCGACTTTTGACGTATCGTGCTCCTCTCTCCGATAAGTACTTCTCGAGATAATCACGAAAAACTGAAAAAACGAGCTAACCTAACCTAACCTAACCTAACCTAAACCTAACCTAACCTAACAATCTTTTGTGGAGTAGGAGGATTATATTAGGGATCCCGCCCTGGCACGTCCATAATTAAAGATCTGGACCCCTTTTTTAGGCCAAATTAACACATAAATTGAACATAGTAATAAAATTTTACAAGGCGCTTTTTCATATTTAAGTTTAAAAAAATTCTGAAAATTACATTATTCGACCTATAGCTTTTTTTTTCACCTGCAGCACGAGGGCCGCTTCCCCGGGGATCTGCCTGGACACCTAAAACCCGTGATTTATAAAACGAAAGGGCCGGAAGTGGCAGTTTAGCGGGCGGACGAAAGTACTGTTTTTGAGGAACATATCTGATTTTATATAATAAATTTTGGCACTATCGGAGAGAGCTCATCGTCGCGAATCAGCCGAGGGGTCGCAATCCCGAATCCGAGAATACTGGAACCCACAGGACCCAACACTACGTCGGTGAAACATAATCATCACCATCATCATCTTTTTATATTGAGACCTGCTCATCTTTCAGCTCCAGCGTGTGCGCCCTTACGAGACGCGACTTTTGACGTATCGTGCTCCTCTCTCCGATAAGTACTTCTCGAGATAATCACGAAAAACTGAAAAAACGAGCTAACCTAACCTAACCTAACCTAACCTAACCTAACCTAAACCTAACCTAACCTAACAATCTTTTGTGGAGTAGGAGGATTATATTAGGGATCCCGCCCTGGCACGTCCATAATTAAAGATCTGGACCCCTTTTTTAGGCCAAATTAACACATAAATTGAACATAGTAATAAAATTTTACAAGGCGCTTTTTCATATTTAAGTTTAAAAAAATTCTGAAAATTACATTATTCGACCTATAGCTTTTTTTTTCACCTGCAGCACGAGGGCCGCTTCCCCGGGGATCTGCCTGGACACCTAAAACCCGTGATTTATAAAACGAAAGGGCCGGAAGTGGCAGTTTAGCGGGCGGACGAAAGTACTGTTTTTGAGGAACATATCTGATTTTATATAATAAATTTTGGCACTATCGGAGAGAGCTCATCGTCGCGAATCAGCCGAGGGGTCGCAATCCCGAATCCGAGAATACTGGAACCCACAGGACCCAACACTACGTCGGTGAAACATAATCATCACCATCATCATCTTTTTATATTGAGACCTGCTCATCTTTCAGCTCCAGCGTGTGCGCCCTTACGAGACGCGACTTTTGACGTATCGTGCTCCTCTCTCCGATAAGTACTTCTCGAGATAATCACGAAAAACTGAAAAAACGAGCTAACCTAACCTAACCTAACCTAACCTAACCTAACCTAAACCTAACCTAACCTAACAATCTTTTGTGGAGTAGGAGGATTATATTAGGGATCCCGCCCTGGCACGTCCATAATTAAAGATCTGGACCCCTTTTTTAGGCCAAATTAACACATAAATTGAACATAGTAATAAAATTTTACAAGGCGCTTTTTCATATTTAAGTTTAAAAAAATTCTGAAAATTACATTATTCGACCTATAGCTTTTTTTTTCACCTGCAGCACGAGGGCCGCTTCCCCGGGGATCTGCCTGGACACCTAAAACCCGTGATTTATAAAACGAAAGGGCCGGAAGTGGCAGTTTAGCGGGCGGACGAAAGTACTGTTTTTGAGGAACATATCTGATTTTATATAATAAATTTTGGCACTATCGGAGAGAGCTCATCGTCGCGAATCAGCCGAGGGGTCGCAATCCCGAATCCGAGAATACTGGAACCCACAGGACCCAACACTACGTCGGTGAAACATAATCATCACCATCATCATCTTTTTATATTGAGACCTGCTCATCTTTCAGCTCCAGCGTGTGCGCCCTTACGAGACGCGACTTTTGACGTATCGTGCTCCTCTCTCCGATAAGTACTTCTCGAGATAATCACGAAAAACTGAAAAAACGAGCTAACCTAACCTAACCTAACCTAACCTAACCTAACCTAAACCTAACCTAACCTAACAATCTTTTGTGGAGTAGGAGGATTATATTAGGGATCCCGCCCTGGCACGTCCATAATTAAAGATCTGGACCCCTTTTTTAGGCCAAATTAACACATAAATTGAACATAGTAATAAAATTTTACAAGGCGCTTTTTCATATTTAAGTTTAAAAAAATTCTGAAAATTACATTATTCGACCTATAGCTTTTTTTTTCACCTGCAGCACGAGGGCCGCTTCCCCGGGGATCTGCCTGGACACCTAAAACCCGTGATTTATAAAACGAAAGGGCCGGAAGTGGCAGTTTAGCGGGCGGACGAAAGTACTGTTTTTGAGGAACATATCTGATTTTATATAATAAATTTTGGCACTATCGGAGAGAGCTCATCGTCGCGAATCAGCCGAGGGGTCGCAATCCCGAATCCGAGAATACTGGAACCCACAGGACCCAACACTACGTCGGTGAAACATAATCATCACCATCATCATCTTTTTATATTGAGACCTGCTCATCTTTCAGCTCCAGCGTGTGCGCCCTTACGAGACGCGACTTTTGACGTATCGTGCTCCTCTCTCCGATAAGTACTTCTCGAGATAATCACGAAAAACTGAAAAAACGAGCTAACCTAACCTAACCTAACCTAACCTAACCTAACCTAAACCTAACCTAACCTAACAATCTTTTGTGGAGTAGGAGGATTATATTAGGGATCCCGCCCTGGCACGTCCATAATTAAAGATCTGGACCCCTTTTTTAGGCCAAATTAACACATAAATTGAACATAGTAATAAAATTTTACAAGGCGCTTTTTCATATTTAAGTTTAAAAAAATTCTGAAAATTACATTATTCGACCTATAGCTTTTTTTTTCACCTGCAGCACGAGGGCCGCTTCCCCGGGGATCTGCCTGGACACCTAAAACCCGTGATTTATAAAACGAAAGGGCCGGAAGTGGCAGTTTAGCGGGCGGACGAAAGTACTGTTTTTGAGGAACATATCTGATTTTATATAATAAATTTTGGCACTATCGGAGAGAGCTCATCGTCGCGAATCAGCCGAGGGGTCGCAATCCCGAATCCGAGAATACTGGAACCCACAGGACCCAACACTACGTCGGTGAAACATAATCATCACCATCATCATCTTTTTATATTGAGACCTGCTCATCTTTCAGCTCCAGCGTGTGCGCCCTTACGAGACGCGACTTTTGACGTATCGTGCTCCTCTCTCCGATAAGTACTTCTCGAGATAATCACGAAAAACTGAAAAAACGAGCTAACCTAACCTAACCTAACCTAACCTAACCTAACCTAAACCTAACCTAACCTAACAATCTTTTGTGGAGTAGGAGGATTATATTAGGGATCCCGCCCTGGCACGTCCATAATTAAAGATCTGGACCCCTTTTTTAGGCCAAATTAACACATAAATTGAACATAGTAATAAAATTTTACAAGGCGCTTTTTCATATTTAAGTTTAAAAAAATTCTGAAAATTACATTATTCGACCTATAGCTTTTTTTTTCACCTGCAGCACGAGGGCCGCTTCCCCGGGGATCTGCCTGGACACCTAAAACCCGTGATTTATAAAACGAAAGGGCCGGAAGTGGCAGTTTAGCGGGCGGACGAAAGTACTGTTTTTGAGGAACATATCTGATTTTATATAATAAATTTTGGCACTATCGGAGAGAGCTCATCGTCGCGAATCAGCCGAGGGGTCGCAATCCCGAATCCGAGAATACTGGAACCCACAGGACCCAACACTACGTCGGTGAAACATAATCATCACCATCATCATCTTTTTATATTGAGACCTGCTCATCTTTCAGCTCCAGCGTGTGCGCCCTTACGAGACGCGACTTTTGACGTATCGTGCTCCTCTCTCCGATAAGTACTTCTCGAGATAATCACGAAAAACTGAAAAAACGAGCTAACCTAACCTAACCTAACCTAACCTAACCTAACCTAAACCTAACCTAACCTAACAATCTTTTGTGGAGTAGGAGGATTATATTAGGGATCCCGCCCTGGCACGTCCATAATTAAAGATCTGGACCCCTTTTTTAGGCCAAATTAACACATAAATTGAACATAGTAATAAAATTTTACAAGGCGCTTTTTCATATTTAAGTTTAAAAAAATTCTGAAAATTACATTATTCGACCTATAGCTTTTTTTTTCACCTGCAGCACGAGGGCCGCTTCCCCGGGGATCTGCCTGGACACCTAAAACCCGTGATTTATAAAACGAAAGGGCCGGAAGTGGCAGTTTAGCGGGCGGACGAAAGTACTGTTTTTGAGGAACATATCTGATTTTATATAATAAATTTTGGCACTATCGGAGAGAGCTCATCGTCGCGAATCAGCCGAGGGGTCGCAATCCCGAATCCGAGAATACTGGAACCCACAGGACCCAACACTACGTCGGTGAAACATAATCATCACCATCATCATCTTTTTATATTGAGACCTGCTCATCTTTCAGCTCCAGCGTGTGCGCCCTTACGAGACGCGACTTTTGACGTATCGTGCTCCTCTCTCCGATAAGTACTTCTCGAGATAATCACGAAAAACTGAAAAAACGAGCTAACCTAACCTAACCTAACCTAACCTAACCTAACCTAAACCTAACCTAACCTAACAATCTTTTGTGGAGTAGGAGGATTATATTAGGGATCCCGCCCTGGCACGTCCATAATTAAAGATCTGGACCCCTTTTTTAGGCCAAATTAACACATAAATTGAACATAGTAATAAAATTTTACAAGGCGCTTTTTCATATTTAAGTTTAAAAAAATTCTGAAAATTACATTATTCGACCTATAGCTTTTTTTTTCACCTGCAGCACGAGGGCCGCTTCCCCGGGGATCTGCCTGGACACCTAAAACCCGTGATTTATAAAACGAATGGGCCGGAAGTGGCAGTTTAGCGGGCGGACGAAAGTACTGTTTTTGAGGAACATATCTGATTTTATATAATAAATTTTGGCACTATCGGAGAGAGCTCATCGTCGCGAATCAGCCGAGGGGTCGCAATCCCGAATCCGAGAATACTGGAACCCACAGGACCCAACACTACGTCGGTGAAACATAATCATCACCATCATCATCTTTTTATATTGAGACCTGCTCATCTTTCAGCTCCAGCGTGTGCGCCCTTACGAGACGCGACTTTTGACGTATCGTGCTCCTCTCTCCGATAAGTACTTCTCGAGATAATCACGAAAAACTGAAAAAACGAGCTAACCTAACCTAACCTAACCTAACCTAACCTAACCTAAACCTAACCTAACCTAACAATCTTTTGTGGAGTAGGAGGATTATATTAGGGATCCCGCCCTGGCACGTCCATAATTAAAGATCTGGACCCCTTTTTTAGGCCAAATTAACACATAAATTGAACATAGTAATAAAATTTTACAAGGCGCTTTTTCATATTTAAGTTTAAAAAAATTCTGAAAATTACATTATTCGACCTATAGCTTTTTTTTTCACCTGCAGCACGAGGGCCGCTTCCCCGGGGATCTGCCTGGACACCTAAAACCCGTGATTTATAAAACGAAAGGGCCGGAAGTGGCAGTTTAGCGGGCGGACGAAAGTACTGTTTTTGAGGAACATATCTGATTTTATATAATAAATTTTGGCACTATCGGAGAGAGCTCATCGTCGCGAATCAGCCGAGGGGTCGCAATCCCGAATCCGAGAATACTGGAACCCACAGGACCCAACACTACGTCGGTGAAACATAATCATCACCATCATCATCTTTTTATATTGAGACCTGCTCATCTTTCAGCTCCAGCGTGTGCGCCCTTACGAGACGCGACTTTTGACGTATCGTGCTCCTCTCTCCGATAAGTACTTCTCGAGATAATCACGAAAAACTGAAAAAACGAGCTAACCTAACCTAACCTAACCTAACCTAACCTAACCTAAACCTAACCTAACCTAACAATCTTTTGTGGAGTAGGAGGATTATATTAGGGATCCCGCCCTGGCACGTCCATAATTAAAGATCTGGACCCCTTTTTTAGGCCAAATTAACACATAAATTGAACATAGTAATAAAATTTTACAAGGCGCTTTTTCATATTTAAGTTTAAAAAAATTCTGAAAATTACATTATTCGACCTATAGCTTTTTTTTTCACCTGCAGCACGAGGGCCGCTTCCCCGGGGATCTGCCTGGACACCTAAAACCCGTGATTTATAAAACGAAAGGGCCGGAAGTGGCAGTTTAGCGGGCGGACGAAAGTACTGTTTTTGAGGAACATATCTGATTTTATATAATAAATTTTGGCACTATCGGAGAGAGCTCATCGTCGCGAATCAGCCGAGGGGTCGCAATCCCGAATCCGAGAATACTGGAACCCACAGGACCCAACACTACGTCGGTGAAACATAATCATCACCATCATCATCTTTTTATATTGAGACCTGCTCATCTTTCAGCTCCAGCGTGTGCGCCCTTACGAGACGCGACTTTTGACGTATCGTGCTCCTCTCTCCGATAAGTACTTCTCGAGATAATCACGAAAAACTGAAAAAACGAGCTAACCTAACCTAACCTAACCTAACCTAACCTAACCTAAACCTAACCTAACCTAATAATCTTTTGTGGAGTAGGAGGATTATATTAGGGATCCCGCCCTGGCACGTCGATCTGGACCCCTTTTTTAGGCCAAATTAACACATAAATTGAACATAGTAATAAAATTTTACAAGGCGCTTTTTCATATTTAAGTTTAAAAAAATTCTGAAAATTACATTATTCGACCTATAGCTTTTTTTTTCACCTGCAGCACGAGGGCCGCTTCCCCGGGGATCTGCCTGGACACCTAAAACCCGTGATTTATAAAACGAAAGGGCCGGAAGTGGCAGTTTAGCGGGCGGACGAAAGTACTGTTTTTGAGGAACATATCTGATTTTATATAATAAATTTTGGCACTATCGGAGAGAGCTCATCGTCGCGAATCAGCCGAGGGGTCGCAATCCCGAATCCGAGAATACTGGAACCCACAGGACCCAACACTACGTCGGTGAAACATAATCATCACCATCATCATCTTTTTATATTGAGACCTGCTCATCTTTCAGCTCCAGCGTGTGCGCCCTTACGAGACGCGACTTTTGACGTATCGTGCTCCTCTCTCCGATAAGTACTTCTCGAGATAATCACGAAAAACTGAAAAAACGAGCTAACCTAACCTAACCTAACCTAACCTAACCTAACCTAAACCTAACCTAACCTAACAATCTTTTGTGGAGTAGGAGGATTATATTAGGGATCCCGCCCTGGCACGTCCATAATTAAAGATCTGGACCCCTTTTTTAGGCCAAATTAACACATAAATTGAACATAGTAATAAAATTTTACAAGGCGCTTTTTCATATTTAAGTTTAAAAAAATTCTGAAAATTACATTATTCGACCTATAGCTTTTTTTTTCACCTGCAGCACGAGGGCCGCTTCCCCGGGGATCTGCCTGGACACCTAAAACCCGTGATTTATAAAACGAAAGGGCCGGAAGTGGCAGTTTAGCGGGCGGACGAAAGTACTGTTTTTGAGGAACATATCTGATTTTATATAATAAATTTTGGCACTATCGGAGAGAGCTCATCGTCGCGAATCAGCCGAGGGGTCGCAATCCCGAATCCGAGAATACTGGAACCCACAGGACCCAACACTACGTCGGTGAAACATAATCATCACCATCATCATCTTTTTATATTGAGACCTGCTCATCTTTCAGCTCCAGCGTGTGCGCCCTTACGAGACGCGACTTTTGACGTATCGTGCTCCTCTCTCCGATAAGTACTTCTCGAGATAATCACGAAAAACTGAAAAAACGAGCTAACCTAACCTAACCTAACCTAACCTAACCTAACCTAAACCTAACCTAACCTAACAATCTTTTGTGGAGTAGGAGGATTATATTAGGGATCCCGCCCTGGCACGTCCATAATTAAAGATCTGGACCCCTTTTTTAGGCCAAATTAACACATAAATTGAACATAGTAATAAAATTTTACAAGGCGCTTTTTCATATTTAAGTTTAAAAAAATTCTGAAAATTACATTATTCGACCTATAGCTTTTTTTTTCACCTGCAGCACGAGGGCCGCTTCCCCGGGGATCTGCCTGGACACCTAAAACCCGTGATTTATAAAACGAAAGGGCCGGAAGTGGCAGTTTAGCGGGCGGACGAAAGTACTGTTTTTGAGGAACATATCTGATTTTATATAATAAATTTTGGCACTATCGGAGAGAGCTCATCGTCGCGAATCAGCCGAGGGGTCGCAATCCCGAATCCGAGAATACTGGAACCCACAGGACCCAACACTACGTCGGTGAAACATAATCATCACCATCATCATCTTTTTATATTGAGACCTGCTCATCTTTCAGCTCCAGCGTGTGCGCCCTTACGAGACGCGACTTTTGACGTATCGTGCTCCTCTCTCCGATAAGTACTTCTCGAGATAATCACGAAAAACTGAAAAAACGAGCTAACCTAACCTAACCTAACCTAACCTAACCTAACCTAAACCTAACCTAACCTAACAATCTTTTGTGGAGTAGGAGGATTATATTAGGGATCCCGCCCTGGCACGTCCATAATTAAAGATCTGGACCCCTTTTTTAGGCCAAATTAACACATAAATTGAACATAGTAATAAAATTTTACAAGGCGCTTTTTCATATTTAAGTTTAAAAAAATTCTGAAAATTACATTATTCGACCTATAGCTTTTTTTTTCACCTGCAGCACGAGGGCCGCTTCCCCGGGGATCTGCCTGGACACCTAAAACCCGTGATTTATAAAACGAAAGGGCCGGAAGTGGCAGTTTAGCGGGCGGACGAAAGTACTGTTTTTGAGGAACATATCTGATTTTATATAATAAATTTTGGCACTATCGGAGAGAGCTCATCGTCGCGAATCAGCCGAGGGGTCGCAATCCCGAATCCGAGAATACTGGAACCCACAGGACCCAACACTACGTCGGTGAAACATAATCATCACCATCATCATCTTTTTATATTGAGACCTGCTCATCTTTCAGCTCCAGCGTGTGCGCCCTTACGAGACGCGACTTTTGACGTATCGTGCTCCTCTCTCCGATAAGTACTTCTCGAGATAATCACGAAAAACTGAAAAAACGAGCTAACCTAACCTAACCTAACCTAACCTAACCTAACCTAAACCTAACCTAACCTAACAATCTTTTGTGGAGTAGGAGGATTATATTAGGGATCCCGCCCTGGCACGTCCATAATTAAAGATCTGGACCCCTTTTTTAGGCCAAATTAACACATAAATTGAACATAGTAATAAAATTTTACAAGGCGCTTTTTCATATTTAAGTTTAAAAAAATTCTGAAAATTACATTATTCGACCTATAGCTTTTTTTTTCACCTGCAGCACGAGGGCCGCTTCCCCGGGGATCTGCCTGGACACCTAAAACCCGTGATTTATAAAACGAAAGGGCCGGAAGTGGCAGTTTAGCGGGCGGACGAAAGTACTGTTTTTGAGGAACATATCTGATTTTATATAATAAATTTTGGCACTATCGGAGAGAGCTCATCGTCGCGAATCAGCCGAGGGGTCGCAATCCCGAATCCGAGAATACTGGAACCCACAGGACCCAACACTACGTCGGTGAAACATAATCATCACCATCATCATCTTTTTATATTGAGACCTGCTCATCTTTCAGCTCCAGCGTGTGCGCCCTTACGAGACGCGACTTTTGACGTATCGTGCTCCTCTCTCCGATAAGTACTTCTCGAGATAATCACGAAAAACTGAAAAAACGAGCTAACCTAACCTAACCTAACCTAACCTAACCTAACCTAAACCTAACCTAACCTAACAATCTTTTGTGGAGTAGGAGGATTATATTAGGGATCCCGCCCTGGCACGTCCATAATTAAAGATCTGGACCCCTTTTTTAGGCCAAATTAACACATAAATTGAACATAGTAATAAAATTTTACAAGGCGCTTTTTCATATTTAAGTTTAAAAAAATTCTGAAAATTACATTATTCGACCTATAGCTTTTTTTTTCACCTGCAGCACGAGGGCCGCTTCCCCGGGGATCTGCCTGGACACCTAAAACCCGTGATTTATAAAACGAAAGGGCCGGAAGTGGCAGTTTAGCGGGCGGACGAAAGTACTGTTTTTGAGGAACATATCTGATTTTATATAATAAATTTTGGCACTATCGGAGAGAGCTCATCGTCGCGAATCAGCCGAGGGGTCGCAATCCCGAATCCGAGAATACTGGAACCCACAGGACCCAACACTACGTCGGTGAAACATAATCATCACCATCATCATCTTTTTATATTGAGACCTGCTCATCTTTCAGCTCCAGCGTGTGCGCCCTTACGAGACGCGACTTTTGACGTATCGTGCTCCTCTCTCCGATAAGTACTTCTCGAGATAATCACGAAAAACTGAAAAAACGAGCTAACCTAACCTAACCTAACCTAACCTAACCTAACCTAAACCTAACCTAACCTAACAATCTTTTGTGGAGTAGGAGGATTATATTAGGGATCCCGCCCTGGCACGTCCATAATTAAAGATCTGGACCCCTTTTTTAGGCCAAATTAACACATAAATTGAACATAGTAATAAAATTTTACAAGGCGCTTTTTCATATTTAAGTTTAAAAAAATTCTGAAAATTACATTATTCGACCTATAGCTTTTTTTTTCACCTGCAGCACGAGGGCCGCTTCCCCGGGGATCTGCCTGGACACCTAAAACCCGTGATTTATAAAACGAAAGGGCCGGAAGTGGCAGTTTAGCGGGCGGACGAAAGTACTGTTTTTGAGGAACATATCTGATTTTATATAATAAATTTTGGCACTATCGGAGAGAGCTCATCGTCGCGAATCAGCCGAGGGGTCGCAATCCCGAATCCGAGAATACTGGAACCCACAGGACCCAACACTACGTCGGTGAAACATAATCATCACCATCATCATCTTTTTATATTGAGACCTGCTCATCTTTCAGCTCCAGCGTGTGCGCCCTTACGAGACGCGACTTTTGACGTATCGTGCTCCTCTCTCCGATAAGTACTTCTCGAGATAATCACGAAAAACTGAAAAAACGAGCTAACCTAACCTAACCTAACCTAACCTAACCTAACCTAAACCTAACCTAACCTAACAATCTTTTGTGGAGTAGGAGGATTATATTAGGGATCCCGCCCTGGCACGTCCATAATTAAAGATCTGGACCCCTTTTTTAGGCCAAATTAACACATAAATTGAACATAGTAATAAAATTTTACAAGGCGCTTTTTCATATTTAAGTTTAAAAAAATTCTGAAAATTACATTATTCGACCTATAGCTTTTTTTTTCACCTGCAGCACGAGGGCCGCTTCCCCGGGGATCTGCCTGGACACCTAAAACCCGTGATTTATAAAACGAAAGGGCCGGAAGTGGCAGTTTAGCGGGCGGACGAAAGTACTGTTTTTGAGGAACATATCTGATTTTATATAATAAATTTTGGCACTATCGGAGAGAGCTCATCGTCGCGAATCAGCCGAGGGGTCGCAATCCCGAATCCGAGAATACTGGAACCCACAGGACCCAACACTACGTCGGTGAAACATAATCATCACCATCATCATCTTTTTATATTGAGACCTGCTCATCTTTCAGCTCCAGCGTGTGCGCCCTTACGAGACGCGACTTTTGACGTATCGTGCTCCTCTCTCCGATAAGTACTTCTCGAGATAATCACGAAAAACTGAAAAAACGAGCTAACCTAACCTAACCTAACCTAACCTAACCTAACCTAAACCTAACCTAACCTAACAATCTTTTGTGGAGTAGGAGGATTATATTAGGGATCCCGCCCTGGCACGTCCATAATTAAAGATCTGGACCCCTTTTTTAGGCCAAATTAACACATAAATTGAACATAGTAATAAAATTTTACAAGGCGCTTTTTCATATTTAAGTTTAAAAAAATTCTGAAAATTACATTATTCGACCTATAGCTTTTTTTTTCACCTGCAGCACGAGGGCCGCTTCCCCGGGGATCTGCCTGGACACCTAAAACCCGTGATTTATAAAACGAAAGGGCCGGAAGTGGCAGTTTAGCGGGCGGACGAAAGTACTGTTTTTGAGGAACATATCTGATTTTATATAATAAATTTTGGCACTATCGGAGAGAGCTCATCGTCGCGAATCAGCCGAGGGGTCGCAATCCCGAATCCGAGAATACTGGAACCCACAGGACCCAACACTACGTCGGTGAAACATAATCATCACCATCATCATCTTTTTATATTGAGACCTGCTCATCTTTCAGCTCCAGCGTGTGCGCCCTTACGAGACGCGACTTTTGACGTATCGTGCTCCTCTCTCCGATAAGTACTTCTCGAGATAATCACGAAAAACTGAAAAAACGAGCTAACCTAACCTAACCTAACCTAACCTAACCTAACCTAAACCTAACCTAACCTAACAATCTTTTGTGGAGTAGGAGGATTATATTAGGGATCCCGCCCTGGCACGTCCATAATTAAAGATCTGGACCCCTTTTTTAGGCCAAATTAACACATAAATTGAACATAGTAATAAAATTTTACAAGGCGCTTTTTCATATTTAAGTTTAAAAAAATTCTGAAAATTACATTATTCGACCTATAGCTTTTTTTTTCACCTGCAGCACGAGGGCCGCTTCCCCGGGGATCTGCCTGGACACCTAAAACCCGTGATTTATAAAACGAAAGGGCCGGAAGTGGCAGTTTAGCGGGCGGACGAAAGTACTGTTTTTGAGGAACATATCTGATTTTATATAATAAATTTTGGCACTATCGGAGAGAGCTCATCGTCGCGAATCAGCCGAGGGGTCGCAATCCCGAATCCGAGAATACTGGAACCCACAGGACCCAACACTACGTCGGTGAAACATAATCATCACCATCATCATCTTTTTATATTGAGACCTGCTCATCTTTCAGCTCCAGCGTGTGCGCCCTTACGAGACGCGACTTTTGACGTATCGTGCTCCTCTCTCCGATAAGTACTTCTCGAGATAATCACGAAAAACTGAAAAAACGAGCTAACCTAACCTAACCTAACCTAACCTAACCTAACCTAAACCTAACCTAACCTAACAATCTTTTGTGGAGTAGGAGGATTATATTAGGGATCCCGCCCTGGCACGTCCATAATTAAAGATCTGGACCCCTTTTTTAGGCCAAATTAACACATAAATTGAACATAGTAATAAAATTTTACAAGGCGCTTTTTCATATTTAAGTTTAAAAAAATTCTGAAAATTACATTATTCGACCTATAGCTTTTTTTTTCACCTGCAGCACGAGGGCCGCTTCCCCGGGGATCTGCCTGGACACCTAAAACCCGTGATTTATAAAACGAAAGGGCCGGAAGTGGCAGTTTAGCGGGC
>JAUDJH010000116.1:0-21614 GCA_036320925.1 Automeris io | reverse complement strand
TAATAATTTCTTATATATACGCAAATGTTTAGACTTTGAAATAAAACTATTTTTCGGATTTTATCGCGGTTTTTTATGTTTAATTTTCTCCCGATGTTTCGAAGACTTTACAGCCTTCCATGGTCACGGGGCGGACTGAGGTGTTAGTCATCCGCAGAGTCATAGTTACATTATCTACCCACACTTTATAATTATACAGATTTTTTTTTAACGTCGGGAGAAAATTATAACATAAAAAACCGCGATAAAATCCGAAAAAATAGTTTTATTTCAATACATAATCAACTGATTTCTTATGTTTACGCAAATGTTAGACCTATAAATAATAACTATTTTACGGATTTTTATAGCGGTTTTTATATTATAAATTCTCTCGATGTTTGGGAAAACAATTTAAAAGGAATAAATTCCTAGAACAGACTACAACGCCGGTCTTTAATTTTGTACATATTTTTTGTACATGATTTATTTGCTCTATAGCTATATAGTTATTGACGTTGTACAGAAAGGAGTGGTTCTTCGAAATGTATTATTGGAAAAACAATGTGTTTCTACTAAAATAAAAAACTGGTTATTTACCTTTTTTCCAGCTAATCTGATCTTTACTTGTTTATTACAGATTTAGTAAAAACGAAGAGTAATATTTTTAACAATTTCGCTGGAATATTTCTTTCTATGTTTATACTTGTCATACAGAAGTTTATTAAACTTACTTTACGTAAACAAATAACATTACCATTGGCGGGAATTTATTCGATTGGATAATCATAAGAATTCGAATACAGAATAGGAAAATTGCTATAATAATAGTAATGTTGTATTGTCGCACTAGATCTTTTGCTATGCTTTAGTTACTTTTGGGTAGTGTGACCTAAAATGGCCCGATCCTTATCAAAGCCCATTTTTCAAAAATTGTAATAAAACTTTGATAAACCATAATAAATTATACATACGGGTTTATACGTCTGCGTCTGGTTACAAAGGCATCGCCATATTGAAAATTAGTAATATTTTTTCTGTAGCGAATCGTGAAGTCGTGTATAAATTTTAAGTACTTTGCATTATTTTTACTATTACAACAACATACTGAATTTATTGGATATTGAAATATAGTCATGTTTTGCTAATTTTTATATTTTTCAACATTTTGTTGAACTCACCGTGAAGTGTTCCAATAATGGCACATCACATATTTCCTACACAAAAAAAATTGAGTGACGGAATATTCATCTCATTTCTTTGTTATATTGTTGTTAAATATTATGATAGATCACTGGATATGTGATATTTTTTAATTCAGTGAGTTATTTTTTTTGTTGTAAATAATAATTATAGTATCTGTTGACTACAAATGTAGTGAAATAACTAGAATTTGTTTATTTATATATTGGTTTATTTTCCAGTACCTCTATTTCTGTATAAATTCGATCAAACCACATAAATAAGCGTGTCCTAATAGTATTTATATTATACTCCTAAAGATCTATGTGTACTTTGATTACCATTCCGCTATCACTTGTTTTTTTATCTACAAAAGTTGTATGAATACTTCCTCCCCTAGATTCACGGCACATTGACATTGCGGCAGCTACACGCTTTATATGCATCCTGGATATCTGCTATTGATCAATGTATTTGTAGATTTTTTCCTGTTTGTTCAACAGTCTACCGAGCTACAATAATCGTATCGAAAATGAACCTGTGAGAGTCATTGCTTTGGGTATTTCTTTGACAAACAAAATACTGCATGGGGGATAATATTCTGTGTAACGTTTTCAATTATGCTTTAATTTAATAAAGATTCAATAATTTATAATATAAAAGCCGTGATAAAATCCGCAAATAGTTTTATTTCTATTCGCGTATATATAAATCATTAAAGATTCAATTATAACTATTACGATACACATTGATAACATGGATTTTATAGTCAAGGGAATACGCGAACATTTCGGAAACGTTACAACGTAAACAGAGGTGAAACAGCAATCAGTCAGTCACAATACCGATAGTGATATTTCGCCGGCCGCAGAGGCAGCGTCGATCACGTCTGTCAAGAGTTCCCCCAGCAGAATTCAGCTAGGAATATCGAACCGCCACCCCGCCCACACCCCAGACGCGTAATTAAAAATGGCCCGTCAATTTTTAACAAAGAACCGACCTCAATCCAACTTCTTCGTCGGTACAAGCTACGGAAATAACCGCACATTAACTGTCAAAATAAATACATTCAAATTTAATTACGCTAAACACATCTAAACTTGAACAGGGAATTTTTGTTTCTCTTACTTTTCTTACCACTCGGAGTAAAATGTTTCGGATTGAACACGGAATACTTATTAGGATGTTTGAAAAGAAATGGAAATTGCAGTCATTTAAATAATTCCCGATTGATAATAAAATGAAACTGCCTCACTTTGAACGAAAATAGGATGTACGGGAAGCCCCGCTTTAATAAAACCTTGGAAATAAGTTATCTAAAATACGGTTTCTTTGTACAATCATTTTCATATCTGAAATCAAGTACTTGCCTTCACAAATTCAATTCAATTAATTAAACAACCGTAGACCTACAAAATGATATCAATCTACGGGATATTTTTAATACGTTTCTAGTTATAAAAAAAGCTTTTTATTCTATATTCTTGGGTTGTATTACTTTTTATACATGTGTAGAGATATCTGTGTTTTGTTCGAATACTACATATTATTGTAGTAAATCAAATATTCTTGAAATGTAGTTTCAATAATGTTTGCTTCATTTAAAATGAACTGTTTAATACGTCCACAAAATCTCAACACACTTGAGCTGAATTTTGTTAAACATGTTGCGAACGCTTGCGAATTTTTGCCGGGTAATCACGGAGGCACGTATCTCATAAAAAGTGTTGGCACGTAAAGCGGACCCTATTATTCACCCGTAAAATTAGACGCGTTACTCACCTTTGAGTTTCACTTTTATTAGGTAACTAGACGGTACACGTGTTCTGTATAAAAGTAAATAATAAAGTGTGTTATTACCCCGGCCAATGAGTGGGGTAACTGCGCGCTATCTCGCCACGGCTAATACAAAGAGATTGGACGATACGCATAACGATGCTCGCTAATAACAATAAATAATAATTTGAGCTTCATTATCTGTCGGGTAAACGCATAATAATCTTTGTTTTTTCTTTCAATAACGGTAAACCTCGTGGTTTCAAATTAGAATCATTATAACAGTTTTTGTTATAAATTCGAAAACGGGATTAACTTTGTATTCTATCTACTTTGTCCGTAATTTATTTATAACCTTATCAACTTGGGAGACGTTTACGACTAATAAAAGAGTAATTCGTCGTGCTTTATCTATATGTAAACGAAACGCAATAAAACTCATTCGAATGGCGTGTGAGACTCACATCCACAGTCGGTACATCAGGGATTCGGCCCAAGTATTTCCTGTTACAGCCGACAGAGCCCGCCAGCTATTCACCAATGAATTAGCCAATAAAAACAAATTGGAACAAATAAATTTCTCATTATGTTTTTCTATTTGCCTTAAGTTCGGCTTTGTGTGTACTTTCATGTTTTATTTCCTTTTTTAAGGGATGTTTGGAATATCTGTTATCTGTCTTCGTTTTCTCGGAATTTCCATTTGAATAAAAGGTAAATAATATTTTTTTCCATGAGCTTAAAACTAAATCTACTGAGTAATAATTCGGTTAAATTTTGGTGATGTTGCTCCTTGCACCAGTTGTATAGAAAAACAGAATTAGAAGGCGATAGAAGGTGTAATATAAAATTCAGAAGATTGGGTGTAGATTAATTTAGATGAAATTCTTGTCCAGTTACCGTAAAGAAAGTTAGTCACTCGCCGGGAAAACGATAGTGTAATTGTATCTTCAGTTGGTGACTCTTCGTAACTTTTGTTTGTTGTTCCTCGAATTAAAGTTTTGTTTGCATAAGCTTTTAATTTAATATATGAGTTATTTGTCATTGTTCTCAATGCTCTTGTGTGATGATATCAGTGGCGAAGCCATACAAACCGATTCCTATCGCCTTCCCTTTTAGGTTTATTTAAGTTTGTCTTAGTATTTATTTTCTGTTAAATTTGCTGCGATATATCAACAAGGCATTTTTTTTCCTCAGGTTACTTGTAGAAAAAGTTATTGTCTTAATACTGTACATGTCTTAATACTGTACATGTTTATGTGAACTGGCGAGGGATAAAATTTCTTTTTTCTTTGTTGTTATTTTACACCTACTTATATTGTTTTATCTCTGCATCACCCAAAGGTTGACTGGTAGAGAATGCCCTCGGCATTAAGTCCGCCTTTATACATTCTTGTATATAAAGTGTAGGTAAATAAATAAATAAATAATCAACTCTCGTCAGTCGATACTCTATCCAATCCATACTCTACTTAACGTTAAGTGCAGTGGGGTTATTTTAATAAATCGAATATTTTAAATAATCGAATACGAAGGTCTTCTATTGTAAAACCTAAATCAAATGGTTTTTGCGACACGCCTGAAAGAATATTTCATTAACCATACTGGAATAGGATAGGGGCAAGTTGAAGGAAACCTAATTTTCAAAGTAAAATTTATATATTATATTGCAAAACACAAAAGCTTGAGAACTGTCTGTATATTATTTCCATTTAATCCAAATAACTGTAAAAGAATATTTTTCATATATATTTTCTTTATCAAACCAGGAGTTTTATATTTTTAATTGATAGTTATTTTATTCTCAAATGAATAGGACGAAAAGCTTTTGAACCGAAATATCGAACTCAAAAATGGCGCAATACGATGTTCGATCAGATAAAATTCTTCAAGTGCTCTTTAAAATTCTTGCGATCAAATTTTATTTACTTTCTCAGTATTCAATTACTAGAGAAATATCTGTACTGGTGCGCGGTATCTAGTGAATTTTAATGTGCGCTCCCGCAATACTCGCTAAGTCTTTTTCTATCTAGAAACAAGGGAAATGCATTGTAGAGAATATTTCTATTATTGTTATAGTTGTGAATATGTAAGTATATTCTATTTAACCCGGGATATATCCTTTGTTTACGTGTGATCATAGATCCTAGGACACACGAGAGATCCATTACTGAATTATTTAAAAAAATAATGTCGATTACGACTTACTGTTAGTGCGGATATCAATAGCTATAATTTACGTGTTATAAATGTTATCTATTTTTTCTATAATTTATATTTAGTTTGAACCCAATATATGTACTAAAGTTATCTTCAGTAAAACATGTAAGAAGCAAAATTCACTTAAGGCTTCGTAACGAGTTGATTGATTTCAAAATAAAATTTGTTATTACCAACAAAATGTTCACGCAAAATTTCGATTAAGCAAAATTATCTCGATGAAATATTGTAGACACAACAAACTTCTGAAATGGTTAATCAGAAAATAACTTTTCGAATTATAAGCGGATATTAATTCTGAAAGTAACTTTACCGTTTAGAATCATTATAAAATAAAGCTATGTCTCACTTTGTGTACTTTGTGGCTTATTAGAAATATGGCTAATATAAGATAATTTAGGAAATGGACTGTTGAAGGCCAACTTAATTTTAAAATCTTCGTAAAATCGTTTTACGAAAAAATATAAAGAAATACTCTTAATTAAATTACAACATATCACGACATACTATAAAATTGAATAATAAGAGAACTAACAAAAATCGTAGGATGATTTTGCACTGCAACTCAAATAAAGACAAACAACATGGTCCATGCCTGATAGGCAACCAGGCATTTTTCGGACACACTTCCCTATAAATCCTATAATTTGTGAAAAGTTTATTTTGTGACACTTTTTTGTTACTTTAAATAATAACTTTCAAAATGAGTATTTATATTAAAATCGATAATAACGAAATGGCATAAAATAATTTTAGGCATTCGTGATGATTGACTCTTATAATATACGTTTGCATAGTATCGTACTAAAATTGTAAACGACTATGTTTATGACACTCTTTGTTTGCTGGAACTTAGTTCCTAAAAGCGGTAGACTAGTGCAGCGGTAGACTTATAAGAAATCTATTTAACAATGGCTCCGAAACGAATTTGATACACGTAATATGGACCAAGTCATCGTAATGTTAGTAGGATATTAACTCTAATTTATAATATGCTGGCATTATATACTATTTAAAAAGTCTATTATCAAGACAAAAAGTTTCTTAAAAAGGTAACGTAAACGAAAACTAAAGAAAGGGAAACGGATAAAGCAAATGTTTCAAAACGTCTCCCGACAAGATTTCTTCACATAACACCCTAATGAAAATCCTTCATAGATTTCACGGGGCAATATGTGAATAAAGCCTTAGAATTGTAAATCCCAGAGGCAGATATCGCGGAAGCGTCAAAGCCCTCGTAATCTTTGCGGAGAGATGAGCACTCGCTCTATATTGCACTGATATTCCCGTTTCTTGGGGCACAGCGATGAGTTCCTGGTTATCTACAATTCATATTGTCATTGATAATGTAACAGGAATATGTGCTTACGTAATCTGGAGTTATGAATGCCGATGCGAGTGTAAGTTTTCGGAAATACGAAGTTAAGTAATAAAAATATATTTTGGAGGAGCTGGTATTAAAGAAACCCTTTTTCATATTTAAATCAAGGAATATTTCAAATAATATTAAAAATTGTGTATTTTGATTAGGTTACAAACACATGCATTCAAAATAACATATCTAAAATCTTACGGCTAATTATAGTCTCTATTTTAATTCATAATAACTGGGAGAGTACCTCCAGATACTCTTAATTAATGGCTTTATGAGTATTAATAATTGCTCCAAATATTATGTTTAAAAACTTTTTGATCCAAATCGACAAATTCTTAAACGTTAACTACAAAGACGCTAATTTCTGTATTTCTTAACATATTAAGTTTAATAAGATGCAAGTGTACAGTAAACAGTTAATTAGTGTCTCGAATGAGTTTCCACACTTTAATTACGCGCTTAGAGATCACGACATGAGCCAAGTTAAATTACGTTTTACTATCTACAATACGACGAAAGTTCACTTCGTTACCCTACGAAGGACTTAAGGGAACATAAACCGGCTATTGGGACTATTTCTTTCTGTTGTAATTTGACCGTTGTCAGAATCAGATTTATCGCGGTATTTAATTGCAGAGTAGGATATGCCACGATGTTTCGCGATCGATTTCTAGATCGCGATATATTTGTGAAAATATCTTTAGTTATATAAGCGACTTTATTTAAATAATAATTAAATATTCTCATGTAACTTGACTTATCTAAGTCCAACTATGTTCTAGGTCCTTCGTATGCAAGTGGGCATGTAGGGAATAGCGCAATATCTATTTCTACCGCCATGGCGCATTATGCATACACTGTTGTGTTCCGCTTTTAAGAACATTGTAAACAGCGTAATTACTGGGTATAACATTTAAAATCTTGTATCAGGGTGACGACCTCTGTGGATTGCCACTCAGTACTTTGTAACAGAAATTTATATGGGTAGTTGTATCACTTTCCATCAGGCGAGCAGCGTGCTGGTCTCGTCATTCAATTATAATTAAAAAAAGATACTATCTTAACCTAGGTTATAACAAGATAAAACCAGACCTATTCTCAAGCGAAACGTTGACTGTATGGCCTGTATCTATCGTTTGAAAACCGAACCATGACTTAATAACGGGTCTATAAAGGGCCAGCTCAAATGGTTTCAACTAAAGCCTGTATTCGACGCTTACAAGAGGATTTTGTGGCGTACAAACATGCATACACCCTATAGATTTCAAACCCTATTCGTTGTGTGCGCACGATGACATGGCGCACACTAAAATGGAAGGACACACGTTACATTATGTGGAATTGTACACGCTTTTATGAAATGATGTAGTAATACGCCAACACAGTAGTAGATGTAGTTTAATATATCCACTTATGTCACAACAATTCACTATAATTGTGGTATACTTCCGCACTTTGTGATGGTTAGAGAAAATCTCTCTCTTTTCGACCAATGCGTCTCACAATTTATGCGCAGAAGGGGGAAAACTAGTGTTATAATATTAAAATTAATGTAGTTTTGACAGTGGCGATAATAAGAGCGACGATACATCTTAAATAGATTTAGCCGTTCGTAGTTATTTCTATACACGTTGTTATAAATTATATCAGAAAAAGGCAGCAAGGGTATCTTTTGTCGGCGAAATATATATAAAGAAGTATGAATTGGGAAGAGGTGTTTCAAGATCGTAGCATGTGGCGATCAATAGTTTAGTAAAACAATATTAAAATAGTTGCAAACGTAATAATAATATTATTATTTAATTATGATTTTATATGATTTAACATCAACAGACAAAATTTATTCTGAAACTATTAAACATGAACATGTTATGTAAATGCAACATTTACCTTTTAGTAAGAAATATAATAGAAAATCAAATTATTTCGAAAATAACTTTCCAAACCATAAAAGAACACGGATTAAGATTACTTAGAAATTCCAATAAAATTTGTCTGTCGACATCACGCACAAAATATGTTAAAAAAGACATTAAATTTGAAGGAGCACAAATGTATAACAAAGTACTTACAATCGTCAAAGCAACGTCTTGTTTCCATAGTTTCAAATATAAACTAAAAATATTTATTCAAAAATCGAAGCTTTGAATGCGGCCCTAGCAAGAAGTTTTGAATCCGTGTGCTGACTTGTGGGTATTTTAATATTTTCACCGTAAATATTGGTACAGAAGTTAACAATACTACCCACGTTATTAAATTATAAGTTATTCACTACGATACTAGCATCTCATAAAAAGAAATGTAATTCCTTTTGAGAATAACGTATCTATAACCATAAGTTATATTTAAATAAAATCATTTTTTCTCCACATCATGTCATTTTTCATTGTTCTTAAATTATCTGCGCATTCTTATGACGTGACTATTTATATTTAAACTTTAAGATGCGCAGCATGATCCTGTTTTCCCGAATATATTATTAATATTTTCTTTTTTTTCTATATAAAACTATTCTTTATCCTTCTCAAGGCTTGAAATTATCTTTTAAAACGACTTTATCTACAATTTTGGGCGGAAAGAGTACGCAAGCACACGAAGAGACAAACTCACCTTCACATTATTACAATGTAGACTGTAATAAATTGTTAAAGTGCAAGCCATGTTGGATATGAAAAACTTTGAAGGCAAGTTTGACCTCATTTGAGTTATCGGCTGGAAGTCATCCAATCTTCGTCTATTGTCTTAGAGAACACTGGGAGTAGAGGCGTTCATATATTATGACATTGCACCTCTCAACTTTGAAATAACACCAATCAGAATTAGCACCTAAAGTTTTGCCTTATTGGGCTAATTACTCTAGCCATTTGTTCTTTTTAATACAAATTGTATGTCACTAACAATTTTTAAGCGTTCTATGTTACGATTTGTCTTTACGATCCATCGTTTCAGACTAATCGAAACGACAAATTGAAAGTTTTCAATTTGAAAAAATAAAAACATCAATTTCTAATAAAAAAAGGAACGTAAAATTGCTTTTAATAGTTTTACTTGTAGAATCAATCAATCCCTAAACAAACTAATATAACCCGAAAATGTACTATAGCATACCTATATTTACTATAGTATATGCAACTTATTTTACGTGAAATAACATACGATAATATTTGCAAGAGATATTAATGAAACGAAATACAAAAAAAATATATAGTATATCTACTACGTAGGTAAATGCAACCCTGCAATCTATCCTTAAAGAAAATACAATGAAACCACGGAAAAAATAATATATAATTTATGCTACAACTAATTCCACACCCCTTCGCGCTACATATGGACGCAGGCGAATGACCCCGATGGAAGTATTTCTGCAGTTCGCGACACAGCCCAACACCTACGTCGTGTCTTAAAATAGATTACATTTGCCGAGTTATAGCGTTAATAAACTGTTAATATCGCCTGAAGGTTTAGCTGAATGCAGTTTACGTATGTTTTTTATAAAGGAACGAGAGTTCAATACTTGTAGTTAATTATCTACCACGTGTAATAGTTGTAAATAATTAATATAAAGTTTGTACGAGGAATTAAACATTTTAGACACACTATACGAGGACCTTGTGACATTGTGACGAGAGATCATTTGAAATTACAATACATCTTTTAAAATCAAAGACCGCCCACACAGCATTTGCAACCTTATTGACACACATTCCAACGTTTCTAAAAGCAATTTTGAATTACTTAGCTTAATTTCCTAAATGCCATACTCCTTAGTACTAGCTAGACTTCTGCATTAATTATATTCCTCCGAGCCTTTGACATCTAGGTTTATATTATCTATATTAGGTATTTGTTGTAAGTAATTGATATATGTTTTCAAAGTTATTATTAAAGTTGAGTAAAAATATATGTTACTGATACGAGTGTTTACTTCGAAGTAAAGGTCAATAAGCAAACAAAACAACAACACATATTAAAATAGAACACATCCAAAATAACACACTCACAACAAATGTTACTTTTTACAACAGCATTAAATATGAGTCTATTTATTTATTTTATTATTATATTAATTAATTGAATTTATTACTATTTACAACTATTACAAAATATTTATGGTACATATAATTATTATATTATATCTATATGTAAAGTTTATCAGAAAGCGGTATTATCAGCTACTACTGCGCTAATTCTGTAAATTCTTTCACTAATAAAAAATATAATATCTGTCTGTGTTACAGTTCTTTATCACAGGCAAAAACATTTCCGCATGAAGGCACAACTAAAAGTTAGTTATATGAAAACGCAAGTGCGAATCCGATATTCAAATGTCCAACCGCGTGGAAAAAACACAAAAGTTTGCTAAACAGATAAACTCTGGCAAACGTTCTTTCACTCAAGTTTTACCACAAAAACTTGGTATTACTCAGCCGTGTGGCGTATTTGCCGTGTTCACTTTGAATAAATTGCTTCAGGAAATACGTACGTTCAGACCGTAAGCTTAAAGTCAATAGCCACTATGGAACAATTACTTAAGAGCTTGTTGACCCATTTCGCTTGGGCCTCGGTTATTTCAACCCCGGCCGCAGCCGATCGGTTTTTATTCAGCGCTCTGCCTATGACTTAGTGAATTGCAAATGTTAGATGTATCAGTTTATCATTATATTTTACGTAGTTCCCGTAGTGTTTTCGAATTGTAATTTGTAAATTGATTATGGTAAATGTTTAAAGCGGTAGAAAGGTTGGTATTATAAATACTTCCTCTTCACAATGTTAAAATCTAGATTTCGTTTGACAAATTTGACTTAACAAAAGACAATGTATTGTGGCTTCAAAGTATGAGCTTCAAATGCAAACGTCATTGTAGTTATTCGAAATTGTATAATGCGTAAAAACAAAATTGATCACAAAGATTATATGAATTGTTCAATCCCAGAAACTAAATTTTATAATAATAATTTTATTATTATATTAGATTATATTTATATTATATTATACAATAATAGAATATATCCTATTCGTAATAATACATTCTTGAAAAACTTAAAAAAACAAAATGTTTACCGAGAGCAAGCTCTGTGCCCTCGTTAAAACCAAACAATGAATTTTATTGCTGCGTTTTTCCGCATAAATATTTAGCATAATAATAACTATGTCCACGGAAAATCAGTTAATTTAATGCAGCTTAGGTCGCGCAGCTCTTTGTTAATATAAAAAGGATTTTTATTATAAAGACGTTCATTTCTTAAATAATGTTAAAACATACCTGTGTACACCAAGAATCTATTGAAGTATAATTAATTGGTACTAAACATGAAGTCTTATCAAAGTAAAACAACCCGCAAAATAAACATCAAAGTATAAATTAATAGGCAATTTGACGACGTTGTGGTAAATGTAAATTTCCATTAACACTGCTCCAATAATTTCTTTAAGAATCAAACGTCCGTATCATCCGGTAAGATTGTTCCAGATGTTTCCATTCCCTTAGTACCTTTAATAAAGTTTGCTCGGAGCATTACTTTCAGCGAAACAACTTCAGTTCGACAATGGCCCATTAGCCAACAGGCGTTTTACTTATTTACAGCTTACTTACAACTTTCCTTTCCTTTATTGCGGCCAAATGTTTGGAATGCCCTCTATTATATTTTTATAGCGGGTAACGCTGTTAACATTTAATTTCACTAATGCTTTAGAATGCGAAATTGAAATTATAGGAAGGTTTAATGACGGAAATTGTTTAACTCTAAGGCTAGCGCCAATATTAAATTAATCCAGAGATTACCGTATAATTAAATGAATATCTTAATTCCTGGAGCATGCTTCATGGAAATTCAAAATGAACGCATTCAACTTCTGTATGGATTTTTTTTTAAGTAATTATTAAAAGTGCTAACAGTGGATATGACTAAAATAGGATTAAATCATTTAAATTCCTAATAAGAATTGATTTTTCGGATTCCATTCAAGTAAACATTTTCCATATAAGTAAACGACGTAATGTTGAAAATAAAATATTTTTATTAACGTAAAATTAACTTTAAATTCAGTTTGTAGTATGATTTTATTTTTACTTTTACGTAGTGTGACATACAGCGTACAAATAAAATAAAAAGATTTCAATCTAAAAAAATTAAATAAGTTAAGGACTAACATAAATAACTTTAGTTCCTAACATAACAAATCTGGTAACCCGAAAACATTTGTCTTATTTAAAAGGATCATTTGAGGTTAATTTTTGTAACAAGAATGTTTGAACAACAGTACGAGCTGTAAACAATAGCGACATTTACTTCCTCACTGTAAACTAAACCTTAATTATGTTCTTGGGATCTGGAAGCAACTTTATTTTGTGTTACATTTGAAATAAGTTTATATAAGAAAACAGGAAATTAAACAGCACTGAATCGTATAGTTTGGAATTCTTATACTTGCAACGTCCAGTTGAGACAACAAATTTAAACGCAATGGTATTTACGTTTAAGATTGTATTTAAATTGCAATAACAGAAGTTAATATTTAAAATGTTAATATTTAAAATAACGCCATAATTCTAGAAGATATTTATTAATATTGCTTAAAACAGAAATATTCTGCTCTCCTTTTGGATATATAAATAATTAAAACGAAAGTATTATTTTGCACAAATTGTCACATAACTGTCAATTATCTCGGAATAGCGTGACAAAAGCCTGGGATCCTGTTGTACATTTAATTAATTCGGAACCCAAAAGATCGTCTACCAGACTTCAAGACACCGCACATTCTGTATAGATCAAATTTTCTACAGCTAAAGTAAAATATATAAGTAATTTTGAAATGTTTAATTATTGTAGCTTCGACTTTTCGGACGACCAACACCTTAGTCCGTCTCATGACCTTGAATGAAGGCTGCAAAATCTTCGATACGGGGGAAAATTATAATACAAAGAACCGCGATAAAATCCGAAAATTAGTTTTATCCCGAGATAACCTGTTCAGTCCGTATCATCCACTTACAAAGTCTCTTCTCAACTAAAATTATGACTAATATCGTCATTCAAACTCCGTGAACTAAATATCAGTGGCCCTCTCTGTCCTCCGAGTTAACTAAGTCCATCCAAAGATTATCCGTAGGAAAATAGCCGTTACCGATAAGACCGCAATTTCTAGTTCTTGTTTTAAAGCCCAATCTCAATTTTGTATACATTTTTCTTTTGTACCTTATGATGTATAATAAAGAGTTTAAAATATACCGTTATTCTCACAAGCCTCTTATAATCAGCAACGCGGTCAAAGTTTAACCCAACTGACCGTACAAAAAGCGGGTGTATCCAAATAAAGTAGGTCAGCAGACGGCGGGCGCGGTGGTCGTCACACGTTGGCAGGTTTATTTTTATTCCGCCGCCTCCTGCAAACTGGGTACAGATGTTGAAAAATGACAACCCATATTTCTATGCAGGAGCGGTGTCGACGTACGTTAACGATAGTAATGCAATGCGATTATGATCTAAATTTTGAAAGTTAATTTCGGTACATACTCATCGCTTTTCAATTGTTAAATTTGGCGACACTACCGCCTTCGATGCGATATCCAATAATTATTTCAGGAACTCGGTGTCTCGGGTTTAACAAATTGTTTTTATAATTATAATTGGTTATGTAGTTCAGCTGTTAGCAACAAAGCAATTTGTATCTAGGAACGTTTAAATGCTTTCTTGTCTGAAATGTTTTAATATCAAAATTTTAATTCCATTGCTGAGCTATAACTTGCCTTAAGTCATTGGCATTACGGAGTTTGTATAATTATATTAATTGTTAGTTCCTAGCGGAATTCTATTATAATTTCACATAGTTAGTATATCGTTTACTATCGAGTAAAATAAACCGTGAAATATGAATCGGAAACATTTTAACCGAATTCATATCAGAAAATAAGCGAACACAAAGTTTCAATAAATTATTCTGTTATAAAATTAGAGAAGGGTTAAGAGAACAAATTAAATATTTAAAAACATAAAAATAAAAATTCACAGAGCATCATTACCGAAACGTGTTTGAATAGAACTTCGCAAGATAAACTGGGATAGGCCGTAGCGAATTTAAAAGAAAAACACAATTCAATTTTTTTTGACGAAGCTGCTTAAGAAAATATTTGAATTTTTAGGCCAGACAAAGTTACAGTCTGAATAAGAATACCTAATTAACTGAATCTTTATATTTACTTGGAAAGTTATCATGTTATTATCCTTCTTTTCATCACTCACAATGAATAATGATGTCGTTTCCCACAAGCTCTGTGAACATGAAACAAATTTCGATTTAACGTTTGTAAGGAAATTGATTTTTTAACTTACATTCTTTGTTATTGAACTAATTTTGAATTCTAAAGATTAGAAGAGACCAATAATAACAATGACATTCTAGAAATTAAAAAATGAGCATTGAGCAATGAGCATGCAGTAATATTGAATATATGCTAAGAAACCTCAAAATTAACTTCATCGGAATAACAAACACAAGAGCATGATGAAGTTTAACCTTTGGTAAATCCAAAGAATATAAAACAAAATGAAATTCTTACCTCTTTGTCAAAGATTCTTTGTACGTATACCAAGAAAACCATGTTTTTTAAGTCTACTGAACCCTAGAAAGAGTCTGTATCAGCTACTCGAAGGGAACCATGCTGATTTTGCGACTTCCAAATAATTTGGGAGGCTTGCTATCCAAATCAACAATCGTCGATCGAAGGTAATTTGCGTTCCCCTTGCGCCTCCTTGGTGTTATTTTAAATAAGAATTTTGGAAGAATTACTTATATGACTTGTGTTTTCTGAATTTATGTCGTGATTTGATTGCACTATGATGGGGTTAAAACTGCCTTATTTAATGCAGGTTGATCGGTTTCATCTAGGTTTTTATTTGTCTAGTACATAGTAGTTAGGTTGTATGAACTAAAGGTTTAATTAATGGCACACCCCGTCAACTCATCTTCTTCTTCTTCAAGTGCCTCTTTATTGTTGAAGGTTAGGCATCAGCTTCTTGTATTCCTCCTTTTCAATGGCCATTCGAAATAGATGTTCAACGGAGGTGATACCGGTCCACTCCCGGATGTTTCTCAGCTACGATTTTTTCCTTCGCCCAGCGCGAATATTATTTTTTAATATTTATATCAAAAATAATTTGTAAAATATTATTTCGAAATCGAATAATGGAATGTATTTGTGTTCCGCTTTCAGTATTTTCTGTGAAGATTGCATTCAATTTAAAGCCGTGCGACTCAAACAAGGTAATTTATTAACTTAAAGGGAAACAATTTCTTTTATTGTTTCCATTTGCAATTTTAATTTAATCAGTATTTGCAATGCAAAGTCTGTAGTATATTATGATTTTATAATACTATGAAACAGTTTGTTTATTTAATCTTGACTGTCACAATGTTCTGGATTGTATAATAAATAAATAATTCTCGTAAGTAATTTAAAAACAATGAGAGTGATTTAAATAAAAAACGTTAGAGTAACTACTGCTCCGTAATATTGACTGGTATTCCATATTTATCTTTTTATTAAACTTTCATTGCATTGATAGGGCCAGCTCAAATTACAATTTAAAGAAATATAATATATTGTGTTATTATTCCGAAATATAAACCTCTACCTAAATGTTACCTATTATTATTGTTAGGTTATTGGCAAATTTAAATCCGTCAAGCAATTAAGTGCAAATTTAATATATTTTTTACTATCCTAGCAAATTTTTTCGTCAAACGATAAAATTGCCAAAAGATGTGTCTACTTTAGAACGCATTTACGTCCACGGATATCACTTAACAATATATTAAGTCAGTTTCTTTTTTGAATAAAGGAAATCCGTGCAAATGTAATTTTCAATTTCATTCATCAATTTTATAAGCTTATTTCCGTTACTTCTTTATATAACTTAATAGTCAAAAAATAGTTTTTTTATTCATACACTATTCGCCAAAAATAAGCATTTACTTTATTGAAAGTACTTATTTCGTCGTCTCCTAGTTTTCCTACGAATTAAGTGTTTAAGCAAATTACAGTTTAAAGTCACGTTCACGCGTTATCGCTTATATTCTTCGCTAAGACGTCGTCTCAGTCACGCAGAGAGGCTGCGGATTAATTTCGGCTCAGAAATGTTGTTAAGATTAAGGGCAGACGTGAGTTGTCGGGTGTCGCGCGTCGAGCTGTCACATCGAAACCACAACACTGCTATCGCGCCTCTTGTGGCTAAAATGAAGCAATATTGCACTAGTAAAATCATATAACCTCTCTCGGAAATAGGTTCATTCTTGGAAAATCCTTGATACTGGCAGCGAGTATACCAACAAATATTAAGTTACAGTTTCATAAAGCTTCCCTGGATATTGTAACTTTGAGGAATATGTTACGTAAAATATCTTTTGAAACATTACCTGACGTATTGCTGAAGCTAGCTTGAAGCTATCGTGAAGCTGAACTAAATTTAGTTCTCTTTATAGTATCGACCCATCTGGAATAACGCGCAGTTAACGTTGATGATATTTCGCGTCTGTTATTGGAGTTTGGATAGGGTAGTGACCTGAAAGTACTCGGATACCTACTACGGTTTTTGAATGTTATTCATAATATGTAACATCATATTCGGATATGTAGTTTGGTTTATCTTCTACCTTTTAATTTAATAAATAATATGACTCGTTCTTAGAAACTGAAGCTAAAGTTTTCTTTTAAATTGATAATTTACCTTTTTTTTCAACTTTGTTCCTACTATGTTTCATTATCAATACCTGGTCAAGCATAATCCAAATTTGTTATAGTAATTGAAATATTAGATTTAATTTCCTTATTCCCTTTATTTTGTATGATGCAACTGATGCAACTTATATGTTTTTAAAATTAATAAGTATTATGCACCTGCAATCTACTAATATAATGAAGGTTTTATCAACGAAATATCTGGATTAAAAATTAAACATATATTAGAAAATATGTGCCTAAGCATATTCTAGCAAGAAGAAGCTTTAGCTTTATCCTAAATCACTTAATATTTCTCCGATAACAAAACTTTACATACAAAAAATACTCTTGGGATTCAGAACGATCTAATTATACTGACGCGGCGATAAAAAAGCGCTTACACATTTTAAAAGTTTTAAATGGCCGCCTACAAGGACTTGCCAAGTTTTTTGTCTCAAACTATACTGAGCCCGAGCCGTAAATTATAATCACGACGACATTTTAGCCGCATAACCATCCAAAATTGCGTGTTCATCATCTCAAGAAGCTATTGTAGTCGAGGAGCCGGGTACGCGTTACGCGACACGATTATCCCCCGTTCCAACGCGTACTTCAGACGGGTAATTCGTCGGATATGGCTAGGTACGAATCTCATATTTCACCTATTATAACAGCTGAATTTCATCTCAACACCGTAAATTTTAATCTTGTGCCGGATTTAATAAGCGTCGAGATTTATATATTAGCTGTGGATTCGTTTGGTGTGTTTTTAGACATGCTGTCATAGGAAATGAGTAGAGATAAGTTCTGATTTTTTTAGTTCTTATTTTGAATGGCGAGACGAGCTTGCCGTTGATTGGAAACGATACGACCGCTCATGAACAGTAGACACGTCATACAACACCTTGAATTACAAAGAATTGTTTGGTATTCCACTGCGCTCGCCATCTTGAAACATGAGATGTTAAGTCTTATTATGTCCAGTAGTTACTCTGGCTACAATGTCCTTCAAACCGGAACACAACAGTGGCTTTGAAAAAGTTTTAACGTTCATGACAGACAGTATACTAGATGGTAGCGTTCATATGCGAACTAAACATATTTGTATTTGTTTTAGCTGGGTTTTTAAGATTTTATATCTAATGTAGGTTGTTTTTATACTGGCATGGCAAAGTGACCCCATAGCATCTGATGCTAAGTGGAGTGTATCCAATAGAATGTCGACTGACGAGAGATGATTAGTCGACACAATTATGCCGGCCTGTTGCAATGAGAAATACACAGGCTCATCCCGGAACGCGAAACACTTGGGCCGCTATGGCGGGTTTTAATACTTTGTGTACGCTATCCGGGCGGATATAAAATACATCCTAACACCAGCAAAAGTATTTTGAGATCAATGCAGTGTCTTGTGGTAGATAATTGATGCTTAAGTCTAGATACCGATGCTCTTCTTCGTGAACAGTCTTAAATCTTACTAGTATCAGTATTCAATGAAATAAAAAATTAAGAAAGCAAGATAAAACTTGTAAATTTTTTTATAAAACAAACCTTTACGGGTGAAATCCGCACGCATGGGCGATCACCAACCAGTCGCCACCCGTGTACCCATCGCAATTCATTGTTATATTTTCTTCTCAATTCTGGTTATCGACAGCAATAAATTTACACCAATTCACAATTAATTTCATCCGATATTTAACAATTAAAATGGAATCGACCGCGTCTGTGTGCCAAGCTAACCGAGTGTGCTAATTAACTTGCCAATTAGTTAACTCAATTTTTCTCCGGTGTTATTTGTACAGTAAATGCTGTTTTTATAGGAATATCGAGCATTAGGCACGTTTGATTTCCAATAAAGATTTTATTTAACTAGAATTCCACCGTGAGCATTTGTCGAATTCTTAGTCATGTGGGATTTTTCAAACGCTTTATAAACATAGTAAGTCGTGTATAGTAATTATGATTTATAACACACTAGCTTTTGCTCGCGGCTTCACCGTGAAAGAATTTTCTGGGATAAAAGGCCTGCTATATATTTTTCCGGGATAGAAAGTAGTCTATTTCCTTCCCAGGGTCTCAAACTATCTCCATACCAATTTTCATCGAAATCTAATCCGTAGTTTAAAAGATCTAAGCAGACAGCGGAAATAACTTCATTTTATACTATATAAAGATGTTTAAAAAGGCGATAACAATGTTTTAGGTAATAAGTATATTCACTTAGTCTTCAAATACCGTTCTATTTAATACCGGTATATAGACGGTACATAGTCAAGGAGTTCATTGCTCTAAGGGTAGAATGAGAAGCTAACTTTCAAGTGACGTCTAAGTTTGACTCGCAGACCGTGACCACTTTCAATGACATTTGAAGTCCGCGCCGTGCTTCGAAGTAAATGTGAACAGGGAAGTTATTTCTAAATTAAGTACGTAAATATTATGATAGGGTCCAATACCTATTTCATATAGTGGCACGTAGGAGTTCATAAAGCAAATTTTAAGACTGTTACTTGGAAATTATCATTATTGACTTAGTAGATTGTCGAATCAAATATTATAGATATTGAATTCTTGCCAACCTTAGGAGCCTATTTATTTATAACCAAGTAACATTGATAAGCTAATCCGAATTAACTAAACTATACTATCCTTCCAATCGTTTAAGACAAGGTCGTGCAATGTTTATTGAATATTAAATAGTGCGGATATCGGAAAAATGTGAGCGCAGCGGGTGCGAGAGAATGTGAATGAGGGCGGGGGAGCGGGGGGCGCGGCGCGGCAGGCGACGGTGCCCAAGCAATATCGCTCTGATGACATTCTCAGCGTTTCCGTGCACTGACCTCTTTATTCTTAATCGCAATATTTCGAATAACCCAACTATTGTCAATTTATTTTCCAATGTGTTGAGTGCCATGTAGACATGTGTTAACTAGTTAACTAGTTATTATGTTGGTATTAAGAGCTATGAATTTAGAACGAGATCATGGTACGATAAGTTTCTATTAAAATATTAAAGTTATTATATAGAAAAATATTAGACTTGTTTTTTATTATTATATTGTTGGTTTAATATACATCCTTTGTTCTCAACTAATGACAAACATAATAAGTAAAAAGTTTGACAATGTTATATAAATAAATTTTCCAAACTAAAAAAATATATATTTAAGACTCGGCTATGGACCTTTATGTCTCGCCGAACAATATTGAAGGTTATAACATAAATGATTTTAAAACAGCCAGTCTAGCCGATAAGGGCGTGTGTACAATGCGTAGTTGTGTACGGTGCATTGTGTCTTGATCTATTGTGCCGCTAATGAGCAATCACCGCAGCTGACTTCACGCAACCCGTTTCAATGGACCCGGAGCACTTTGTAATGCCGGTTTTGTGCTCGCAGTTTTTCTGATACGTATTTTGTATTAGTTATTTGCGCTCGGCTCGCGCGTATTATAAGGCAATTTTAATTTTAAACTCGTGTTTTGTCTGTGAAATATAAGTTAATTCATAACTATTCTTCATGTCTATGTGTAGAGAAGTGTGTTTAGGCAGCGTCTGCGCGAACACTAATCGTTTAGCAAAGTAATTTCCTTTGTTTAGAATAAAGCCCGTTTTATCGTTTACTTTGAAAACCACATCATTTTATTATACAAATTACTTACAGCACAAAAGGATCTACAATTTATGCTCAAGTAATATTTCTAACACAAATTGTTCTGCAATTTCAGTTGTTTCCAAATCCAGGGAAATAAAACGTGATAATTTTTCCGAAGCTAATCCTCTATCAAGCAACGGAAGAGTACGGAGAGGGAAAAAACCCTCCGCAAATAGATAAACAAATTCGCCAGTCTTTGAACATTCCATATTAAATGATACATAAATATTTATGTAATATGATGAACCGCGAAATGAATTGGTATGCGGAATTAAAATTATTTCAACATCTTTTATGATTGTATTCGTATGTTAAGGTAAGATATTCATATAAGGCAATCTGAAGTGGCAGTGTATAGGGCATATGGCTCGTAGAACTGATGGCCGATGGGGCAACATGATTTCCAGACCGCATCTATGCATATTATTAGATCTTATAAATTTTGTCGGGTTCCCTTTCGGAAAATTACATTCTTCGCCACTGATTTCATTAATTACTTTTCCCAAACGTCTCCCTTAAAGTTAAAACCACCGTAATCTAAATAAGCGCTTATTCAAACATAAACGCTATGTTGTTTCTCAACCGCAACCTCGTTCACGTGGTTAAATGATAAATCACTAATAAAACCGCAATAAAATCCACGAAATGATACATGATACGTCGGTTCGCTTGGCACACGTGAACAATTAACTTTAAAAGCCCAAACCAT
>JAUDJH010000185.1:0-12454 GCA_036320925.1 Automeris io | reverse complement strand
CTGATAAAATAATAAAAATTATATAATAGTTTTAACAATAAAGAGCAAAAACATGTAAGAATGCTAGGTGTGTTACTTCATGACTAATGCATAATGTATCTTAACCTAATAATTGGTATCATGCCTTATACAATTGAGTTACGAAACAAACAAGCCGCTCGCTTGGAGACAAGTCATATCAGTAACTATAAATATTAACATTCCAAGTTTTGGATTATGAAGTACAATGATAGTTATTTTGAGGAATTATTGATGGAATATCGTTGTTTTAACAGTCGCATGTATGTATCTTCTTTTTCCACTTACAATTACAGGTGTATTGAAGAAATTATTTGGCTTAGATTTAATGATCGGCCGTCTAATTAACGCCAACGTCCTCTTGTGATCTTGTTCCGGGCAAATCGAGTTAAAAAAACATACAGAATGCTGCCAGATATTTGGACTTAAAACCTACTAGTCCACAGCGCTTACATGCTGACTAATGAGTCGATATAATTCAATTCCACGTGCAAACAGGCCGACATAATTATGTCGACTGGCTCAAAAGAAATTGTCTCTCGTCAGTCGATAATATCTGACCCTACTTCACTTACCATCAGATGCAGTAAGGTCACTTTTTCGAGTCCGTATATAAAAAAACTGACTTCGCACCTACAAATTCCTTGAATGCTATTTTGTTTAAAAGACCCCATCGGAATTCTTAATAATATTGTTTGTGTTAACTAAAGCGGTTCGTACTTCGTATAAACAGAAACGAGTCACGTCTTTGTGCCCTGAAGATTTATAGACTTCGAATAAAAGACCCGAGGAGGTAAATATCATTAATAAACATACTGAACATTCACAAGTCCCTGAGTCGTTTGTATAGAGGTTAAAATGTTCTACATCATCTCGAGTCTAGAACAAACAAATATATTATAAAACATAAGCAAGGGAATGAGTGATAATGAAATACATAACGATATTTATTATGGAAAGTAAGTGCAGAGTATAGACCATAAGAAATTGAACACATCATTTAAACATATTGGATAACTTCAAGTGTTTTATAATATTAATTACTTTTCGTAGAACGAATGAAAAGACGAAATGATTTCTTACTTAATGTTTAGCCATATATGCCTATAAAAGGTATAAACACCCTGACATTTGAATTACAAAGCACAATACGCTTCTCGCCCTGACATGTCGTATCTAATTCCAGTAATGACATTAGCTTCGATGTCCTTTAAACTGGAACACGACAGTGCTGGCATCCTATTGCTTGGTGGCATAACCAACGTGGACTTTAGACAATGGGAGTAAGTATCATGAATAGATGAAGGGCATGATAGCCTATTTGAAAATGGAACGGACTGCTAAGATGAAGCTCCGAAGATAAAACTTAAAGCGCATCTTTGTCTTGTTGACGTAACCTACGTATTGATAATTATAGTTTTTTTAACAGTAAAGGAAAACAACAGGAAGAAACTTACATACCTGAAATTTTTCTATAAGAATAATGAAGGAATGCGAAGTCTGTCAAACCATACTAGGCCATTGCGGTGGAACAAGGTCTAATCGCTTCAGTAGTAGAGGAGGCTCGTATTCAGCAGAAGGCAATATTAGTTTGGCTAGTATTATTTCAGGGATTAGGGACTGTGTGTTTGGGCTTCCGTCAATTATACTCTTCATGAGTAACGCGACAATAAGCTATGATATCATGTTAGTTTTCTGTGAGACACTGGTTCACCCCAGTTGAGCCGGACCATATTCTCTAAACAGATATAATGAAGCTATACCAATTATTAAGTTATTAATTTTTTTACAGTGGCTGGTTAAGTAGACTATATTAGTAGGTCAAACTTGAACTCATAAATGTTATTACAAAAAGATTGCAAATAATGACATGAACCTATCGAACCGTTCGGTTACATCACAGAAGCGCGTGTTCGCTGCAGGCATTAGAGAAATTTCTTTTTACAATGAAACCCATCTGACCGCGTCGGTAATTATGTTTTTATAACGAAACTACTGAACCGCTGCCTATTTAAATGTAAAATTTGCACTGCGTTGGAAATTGTTTTTAATTGATTTATGGAATTGATTTCGTGTTTTTTTGAATGAATCTCTATGTTCAAATTAATAACTATAAAACCCTTTATTTTGAATTTAATCTTGAATTAAAATTAGTTCATCTTTTGTGGTAGAATGTAACAGAATTGAAACTTAATTAATGACTTATTAATATTCCCGAAGTTGATATTTTAAAATACGAAAAGATTTTCGCTGCTGTTTTGATACGTATATTTCTTAATTCAAATTTAGGTGCTATTATACCCATCTATACCTATTATAAGACAAAGTCCTCTTTTCTGTCTGTCTGTATGTGATTGATTTTTTCGAAAACTATTGAACGGATTTTAACGCAGTTTTCACCAAGAGACAGGATGATTCAAGAGAAAGGTTAAGTAAATAGTATATTAAGGTTTTATGTATAATGGGACTTTCATCCCGGAAAACTCTTTCTTCTTTCACTCTTTCTCTTTTCTTTCAAAAGCTAGTTATCCATAATTTAACAATATCGTTAATCTAAAATCATTAAGCTTCTTTTCATCTGAATGACAACACTATTAAATCTATGCAAGGTCAACATCTGTCAATATCAAAACAAACGTGACCCTCAACGTCAACCATGCAACGACCATTAAATATGATATAATAACTGCCCTAAATGCAAATGCTTTGAATACATCATTCATAACATATTCAAAGTGTTTGAATACTTAAAGAAATAGTGGCAGTCACGGTTCAGATAACATATTCTGAAGCAGAAGCGGCTGACATCCAAACTTCAGAGAGGATTGTCTTGAATAGACCAGCTTGGCCGGTTTCGTACCAGAGTGTCAGAAAACCGGCGTGATGTACTTTTGTAATGCAGTTTCTCTGACTATGAAGACAGCACTACTCAATTCCACTTAGTTCTTAATAATTGGCATCACGTCTGCAGTTACTGCTGGTTATTCGAGGGCGATTATAGTCACTTACTCATTTGCCGAGCTTCCACAGAAACTTACATAACCGCCATAAATACATATTAAGAAATATAATCAGAAGCGATCGCTTGAATCTTAGAACTCGTTTACTTTAACCTTTGCTTGTAACAAGCCAATATATCATCCGTTTGAATTATTTAATACAAGTCAGTTGATTTGCGTTATGTAATAGATTTTAGATTACTCTCGGTCGATAAACTTGGCGATGCGTGGCCTTCGAACGACTTTCCTATCACCTTTGACATCTCGGACATCTGGTTATGTTAGAGGTTATATAGACTTTGGAGTATCGTGTAGATAATGAACTTGAGAGGCCGTATGCGAGACTAAACCGCAAAATGGATTTGGGTTCTTAGATATTGAAGCATTAATGACTTTTGAAGGTTCAGTACTTCCAGAATTTATAAACAAACTTATTTCTACATAATAATGTCTTATGTTTACGCGAATGTTAGACATTGAAATAAAACTATTTTACGGATTTTATTGCGGTTATTTATATTATTATTTTCTCCCGACGTTTCGAAGACTTTTCAGCCTTCATGGTCACGGGGCGGACTAAAGTGTTTGTCATCCGCAAAGTCATAGTTACATTATCTACACACACTTTATAATTATATAGATAAAATATTTATACATAATGTGTATTACTGTAAAAAATAATTACATCAAAAATTTCTATACTCCACGAGCATTTTCTTTCACTCAACTGACAACTGGAGTACAATTACTCGGTCAGTTATATCATCTGTTGCACAAACGACATCTCGTGACGTGTTTAAACGTAGGGAGGGACTAACGGAGTTGTCACGTCGCGTGTCTCTGCATTCTCGGCTTTGGAGCGTGACGGTTATCTGAAGACACGACACGGAAACGTGACATATAGTATAGTACGTTGAACTTCGTAATTTACTTAATGTTAACTTTTTGTAACAGAATCACGATGTCACAGAAGCATATTTTCATTATTTTTTTATCAATTTCTGATCTTACTGGTGCGGGCGGTATTGCGAAGCGATATACTAGGAGTTCAATTTCTGTTTATGTCCTATAATATCAGTTTGGTCGTCATCAAATCACGGGTTGTTGTATAATAAGTATAAAGCAGTCAAAATAGCTTTATAAACGATCAAGATCCCGAATTAACTTACTCTACCTACACGGCAAACTATGTTGAGATGAAATAGAAAGCTAAGGCTTGCAGCGTTCGAAAATAACTTTTTCTATAACGAAGGACATGTTAATTTGATTTCAAAATAACCTTTCAAAGGAACGCCCGACCTACACACGCCAAATTCAAATCAAGCCGCTTGCATAAGTGATAGTTCATTGTTTGCGAGATCACAATACTAAAATAATAGACATAATGTCGAAATGATAATATCGATTCGTGACTAAACTTGATTCGCATTATGTTTGGACATTTGTTACTGCTGTCAATGTCTCCTAATTGTTCGTAATTGGTTCTATGATACCAATAGTAGGGGGTGTGGTTTGAAAATGAATTTAGTAAAGGTCGCAAATTGAAATGTTTTTTTTTTTTATTTATTTATTTATTTTATTTTAAGACACACCAACAAGATATACATTCTACACTAACACATATGTAATACAATAAGATCTAATGCACATGTCTATTATAGGTTACAACATTCGCTATCTCGCAGCTACATGCACAAAGTTACAATTTATCCGGGTTAATTATCACAGAGAAGAAAAATACGAATACAGTTAAAATTAAATATATATTTTAAATAATTAAATTAAATAAAATGAATAGTGAGACGTTTAAGGATTAATGAAAATTAACTTTAATCTATTTTAAATAATTGTTACTACGATATTCTTTCCTTAAGATTCTCCACAATCTCGCAAACAATTTCTCTCTAAAGGGCTTGGAAAGTTTCCACTTTCAATGTTATTCTTTGTAAGCATATCTAAGGTCATTTATCTATAAAGGGCGTCTATAAAACAAAGTTAATTACACCCATTTCTAACCATAGCAGAATGTTTAATGATTCTGTAAAACGTGCGTTGCGTTTCATGAAAATGGTTTTGTAATGTAATTTAAACAAATACTGATGCATTTTATGTAAGTTTTGAACTAGATTTTATTGAAATTTTATGTTTACGCGAATGTTAAACATTGAAATAAGACTATTTTATGGATTTTATTGCGGTTTTTATATTATAATTTTTTCCCGACGTTTCGAAGACTGCAGACTTCATGGTCACGGGGGACAGATTTAAGTGGTGAAAAAAATAATTATTAATGAATTAACTTTGTGCGTATGAATTATACATAAATAAGAAAAGTTTAATAAAAACTTGATACAATTACATGAACTGACATAGTTCGGTGGTTAGAGTAATTAGTTTCCGCATGATTAAATCAGGTTCAAACTTTTGTTTATCCAATTGTGGTTTGATTTTATAGCGAGCTGTTTGCATATTTTAATTAAATTGTTTACCAATTATAATAAAGAATAGAAAATAAATTTACGTTTTTAATGAGTGATTAATAATAATAATAATAAAAATAATAATAATAATAAATACCTCGTAACAACACACAATGAAAAAATAGCAAAATATACAGACCTAGCAATAGAACTCAAGACACAATGGAACGCGACGACTGTTAAAACTTTACCCATAGTAATTTCTTCTACCGGTGTCATACCTAAGTCACTCCATGTTAGTCTCTGCACCCTCAATATCCACAAACTTACCTACATCCTCCTACAGAAAGCCGTAATTCTAAATACTTGCCGCATTGTCCGAAAATTTCTATCCCTTTCATAATTATTTTCATACGCACTTGGCTTAGGCCCGTGCTAACTGTACCTCCAAATAGGAGAGATTTAAAAATAAAATTAAAAATAATAATAATATCAGCTCTGTATTATATACTGTCCCACTGCTGAGCACGGGCCTTCTCTACTACTGAGAGAGATTAGGCCTTAGTCCACCACGCTGGCCTAGTGCGGATTAGTAGACTTCACACACCCTCAAAATCCCTATAGAGAACTTTTCAGGTATGCAGGTTTCCTCACGATGTAATTAATTAGTATTTATTTGTTACACTCTCATTATATTTGTAAAATTTTAATTTATAGTTTAGTCTAAGTAAAATATTGACCAAACAACAAGAAGTTATAGATAATATGTTTCTCTATGGCCACTATGTTGACCTGTCTAATTTGCTTGTAATAGGTTATTGATTGGGTTGAATCTATTATAAGAAATAATAATAAATACGTGAAACGAAGGTTAAATAAAATTCATAGTCTTTATACAGGTTTATTTTGTAAATTTAATATCATAAAACATAATGGCGAATCGTCGTTCAGCGAAGGACATGTCTCGCAACAAATTAAATTACAAAATTATTTGACGAGTAACAAAGCCACTCCGATGGTAATCTCACCATCTTCAATTAAAACTTGGCTAATGCCTGTCGAAACAGTGCTAATTGTTTGTACCGTTAATTATTAAACTGATATCTAATTTGGTTCTTGACCTTCCGCTAAGGCCATATACGTGCAGGAGGTTATTATTGTAATAAAATAATTACCGAAAAAAATACTATATTCATAATTTATTAATTAATCACGTTTTACCCCAGGGCTTTATTTCCTATGACAGTGTAAACTCGAAACGCGGGCACGTTACGTTATCTTCGTGATATTAGCGGGGAATGGTAATCTTTATGTCAATATCAATTGTCATAAACACGATGAAGTGCGTTAAGTGATTGTTTCAAACTATATTAATAACGTGTAGTGTAGTATGGCGTGGCGTCTCACTGAGTATTCCTTAACCATATCTCGGACTTTAGTAGTTTTTTTAAAGTGACATCTACTTTCTACACCGGGCGAAACCTGCGAACGGAATACCGGAATCCCTCGGCTTAGTGACTAAAGGGATGGCAAGAAGAAGGAATTGAGCAATGGAAGGATGGGAACCCCTTACGGAGAGGTGGAGGGGAAATGTTCGTAAGCACTCATAGGCCTTAATGTGAATATGCAGCCATGAGGTAGACACATCTCTGTGCCGTGACAAATATCCTCTCGTGCATTCGATGTCTTCGCACCGACCGTACAGGAATTGCCTGGAGGAAGAGGAACTTACCAGTTAGGAACTTTTATATTTTGTAGATAGCAACATAGTCACAACGTATCCTGTTGCTGCTTCACGGCAGAAATGGACAAAGCGCAGGTTCATATCAAAGAATTCTATTAGGGAGTTATTTTAAAATGTTATATACATATCGCATTTATTTACATCGAAACAAATACATATAGTATAACATAAAGGTCGTGGCATGCGCATTTTTTATATGCATCGTGACTTCAGAATCCGGCGGCTTGTATTTTTAAATATTAAACACATATGTAAAATATGTTTGTTTGTTTAAATGAGGAAGTAGTGTTATTTCGCAAGGCTCTACCATTATGGGAAATAAAGTTCTAATGAAAAGGATATAAATAGACGTATAGACGCTGAGATTTGTACAGACTTTCATAGATTTGTGCGGTGCGGCTTTAACTCCGGTGCGGCTTTAACTCAATACTGTTATATTATTGGGTATTTCTACTCAGTATTAGTCTGGAATCTGGAATTTGTGTCCGGTATGACGATAGGCTCGCCAACACATCATGGGGAAGATTACACGCGGCGGAAAGTCGGCGATGCTCTGTTGGGCCTATGTCTACCCCTTTGATGAAGAGGCTGTGTGATTGTGTGTTCTCTCACTTAATTTTTTTATACGGGCACGGCAAAGTAACCGCACTGCACCTGATGGTAAGTGGAGTGGGGTCCAATAGAATGTCGATTGATGAGAGACGATTACCCCTCGACTGTCGACGCAATTGTGTCGGCCTATTGGAACTGGATATACACAGGCTGATCCCGGAATGCGACACACTTACGTGAGCTACTATGGCGGGTTTTAACACCTTGTGTACGGTGGTTGCTATCCGGGCGGATATAAAATACATCCTATCACCAGCAAATTAAAATTGATCGAATTGAAACACGGATTAAGGTATGCTGTAATTATTTAGTTAACCATTCGATTAAAGTGATTACGAAGAAGCTTCCCGAGCATCTAGCTATACTTTGTTTACGAAAAGGATTTACGCGGGCGGAGTCAAGAGCAAAACTAGTTTAAGATATCTCTGTCAAGATATCCTTTTTAGTATGTCAGCCAAAATATAAATACCAGGCCATTTGTTAACGTTTAACAACGCTCTAAAAACGACGGAAACTTTTGTCAAATTGTTTTTGCCCGTGAGAGGTGACGGTCAAATAACAATGATTGATGTGACGGTATTACCAAAATAATTTATAAAAATGTTTTGTACCTACATGTGTAAACGTGACCTAATCTTAGCCGAGTCATATGGGTCGTGAGGGAAAGGCTAAGAGACTTCTGTTTTAAATCTTTTGTGATATGTTTTTTAAATCTCATTGTAGGCATTCCGCTCAACTATTTATTTATTGCATATTATACAAGGTTAAGGAAATTTAGGCCATAGTTAATTGTTTTAAGGCTTATTTTTGTTTAAAAATAATAATGTAATCTAAAGGCTTCTCTCTTCTTGCAAACTTTATAGCCTTTGAGCAGTCATGCTGGTTCACGTTGGTGAGTCGTAGACCAGTTAGAGTATTACGCGCAAACGGGATCTGGGAAAGATATTGGTAGGTATCTACCTTCAAAATTATACGGCATTATGGTTTTTATGTTAGGGGTTACCTCTAGAGTATTTAGCTATAGAAAATAATTAGGAATAGCAATACTTTCATTTTCCATTTATATAGTCTTTGAGATAGTTAAATACTAAAAAAATATATTTTACGTGACTGCCTCGGTGGCGTTGTTGTATTTGGCGCGCCGTATTGCCACTGCCCTGATGTCCTGGGTTTGAATCCCGGGTCGGCCAAAGTATTATTAGGTTTTTCTTCCTAGTATCAGCCCGTAGTCTGGAATTTGTTCCCGCTATAACGCCCTCTAATATATTATATATAGGTTCGCCCTCTATTACATCATGGGACGGAACACATTTGGCGAAAAGTCAGTGCCCTGGTTGCGCCTTTGCATACCCCTTCTGCTAAAACATGAAGAAATAGAAGCAAGTACGGCACGGCTGCGATGCCGCAACCCGAATCAGATAAACCGCCCACGCGATTACGCATGTGCAGTGCATTTGAGAGTCGAGCTTGTTATTTTAATGAGATTAAGCGTGTATTTCGGCTTGCCTAAGTAAGTAGTGGCTTCGTATTTTTCGTCCTTTTTTAATTAGTTATTAATAATTTTCTGCAATCCATTCGAATATTATAAAAATGTGATTAGTTCATGAGATTTATTTGGTAAAAATTTAGTAAGTAGGATACTGTAATGAAATATTTTTTTGACTATATTATGTTCACAAATAATTAAATATAATAAAATAACTAGTAGCAGTTCTCTGTGTATACTAACTACGATAAGATTCGATTTCTCAGATTGACAAGCAATATAGAAAAACTCCCTAACTTTTCATCTTCTAAGACTAAAATTTCCCCGATTCTTTACCTTCAACGGTCACTCATCAAACGTAACACCATGGAACGAGGTTAATTGACGAAAGTAAACGTTACATTACATACTAGCAGTAATCACGTACCAATTACTTTGTCTAACTACCCACGGCGAGCATCGCGTGGTTAAGGGAGTTGGAACGAGGTTTTACCAAGATATTTTCGATAATTAATGTTGAATTTTAAACAATAAAACCGATTCCGTTTCTTCCTCATGCTTGAAAGGGTGTGTTGCGTTAACCCCACATTTTCGTGGAATAAGTGCAGATGGAGAAAGAGTTTTGAAAAAAACAGCTGATATTTAAAAATTATTAGCCCATTGTCATAACTAGTTTTTTAGAAATTTAAATAACACTATTTAACAGATTTTATTGCGCTTATTTATAGTATTATTTTCTCCCCACGTTTCGAAGATTTTGCAGGCTTCATGGTCACGGGGCGCACTGAGGTGTTGAGAGAAAATAATAATATAAATAACTGCTATAAAATCCGTAAAATAATTTTATTTCAATGTCTAACATTTACATAAACATAAAAAATCATAAACTTTTTAGAAATCAGAATTATTTTGAATTCCTCATTTTATACAACGATTTATGTAAGTAATTCTGACAAGGCGATCCAGATATCAAGCTCATGTGTTCTTAATTGATTACTGGTCACAAACCTGTCTTCATCGCTTACATCGCCCATGATTGCTTACAATTAAACGCAACGGCTCGGTTAAAATGTATCTAGATTTGAATTATCTATGATTTAATCTATATTCTTGAGCTGATAGTTTGTGCAATATTGACAATTGAGAGCTATAAATTGTAGGATATTCAAACAGGTGGTTTTGAGAATAGTTGATTCAATTAGATTTGTGTATTGATTCTCGTAGGTAAATTGTTAATTTCTGATAATGTAAGCAAATAATTTTAAGCTAATATCGCATGTGGTAGAGTGTGACGACCATATACTGATGGTATCTGTTATTTCATTCGTGATAGTATTACTATTATACAAATGAAAAGCTTTAGACTAAAAATGTATAATTTTTACTATACGCTGCTCTAGCTAACCTGCTCTCTCTCACCTCCTTCGATTCGGGTGGAAGGACCGAAAAGTAATAGATGCTTAAAATTCAGTATCTTAGTTTTTATTAATTTCCATTTGCCATTACAGTTAGGTAACATAGCATTAAAGCTTGCTGACATCATGAAAAACCAATTTAGAGCAATCGTGTCCCAATCAATTCAGTTATTTGATCGGACAAAGAATGCGCGAGGTCTCACTTCTCATAAATCTTGAACAAAGGGCACATAGATAATACTTCGCGGCTATTTGCATTGATCCTTGTCAAAGCGTTAGAGAAAGTGTAGTAACAGGTTGGTCAGGCATTCGGATTGCAAGTGAATGCATTTTATAGCGAAGTTTATTGTTAATATATTTATACCTTTATCTGCTGGAGTAGGTAGAGTCTTTTGGGCGAGTTAATGTGACCCTTGATATAGTAAGGAGTTTTATTAACAGTCATATCGTGTGCATATTCTAAATCCTGAAAACATAGGTGTTCTTTTTTGAATAGAAATGTTCTAAATATTATATTTATCTGAGCTGGGAATTAAACCTGGAACATCACTGTTCGTAGTCCAAATTCGTTACCACGATCGACGAGAAACAAAAACAGGTTTTAAGTTTTAACTAATTAACTAGAATATTAATATCCCAAACAGTGAGACATTTTTCACAGAAATAGTGTGGTTTGCCGGCCACAACTTTGTCTTCTCGGCTTATATCAAATTTTGGAAACAAGACATGGATTTTATGTACCAATTGCGCTTCAAAGTAAGTACTTCTTTTACACTTTGGAAGACAGATTAATTTGTTATATACACTGCGAAGTTAATAGTTAAAATGTGTAGGAAATGGTCATGAATAATTTTGGTTTATAATTGTCATGTTCTCCGGCAGCTGTAATTAAATATGATTTACGACTTAACGTAGCCACTACAAAGCGTCACAATCAGTAATATATTGTTTGATTTTTGTTATACTAAAAATAATCATAATCTTAAAAACGTATTATATGAAAAGGATTTTAGTAAAAAAAAAGTTGGAAAAGTTATATACTTGTTTAATTTAACCATACTATTGTTTATTTTCGTTATTATAAGTAAAATGTATACAAAAAAAAGTTTACTTATCTTGCACAATGTAATAATTTTTTCTTTTTATTTTAATTTAAACTAGCTCTACATAGAATTATGCAGTGCTCGCATCGGCTGCGCAAGCGCATTTGCATCACTTCATTCGTGCCGATAAAATGTTAACTTACAACAAAAGCCGTGATCTGTTTAAAAGCATGTTTGAAATTTCAGTATTCACAAAGAGCAGACTATTGTTACCAAAGATTTAAGTATTTGTTGTTTCCTAATAACAAAAATACATTTATAGCATTTTAAGGTTGCGTTCTAAAAACAAGACATAATTGTCTATTTGCAGGTATTTTTGTGTTTTATGAACACATAATCATATAATTGATTAAGGGTAAAATGTAAGGTCTACATGGGACATCTCTTGGATCCTATTTGGATAGACATCATTGCATGTTTATTCCTGCTTTCATTATTATGTTAGTTTGCGAGACCATCAGGTCCTGCTTCGTAAGACATTATGTCTCGCTAGGTGCAAAAAAATATTAAATTCATAATAAATGCCCAGTAATTATTAGGCATTATATCTAAACCTAATACCAGATAAGACCAAAGTATTTGTACTTATCACAACGAGTAAATCAAATAACAGCGCTCGGAGGGATAATAAACACGCCAGCACAAACTTCAATAAAC